>JAROOI010000483.1:0-25000 GCA_030578255.1 Tiaroga cobitis | reverse complement strand
GGATTAGGTAGAAAGAAAGAAAGATGGATTAGGTAGAAAGAAAGAAAGAAAGAAAGATTAGTCAGAAAGAAATATGGATTTGAAAGAAAGAAAGAAAGAAAGAAAGAAAGAAAGAAAGAAAGAAAGAAAGATGGATTAGGTAGAAAGAAAGAAAGAAAGAAAGAAAGAAAGAAAGAAAGAAAGAAAGAAAGAAAGAAAGAAAGAAAGAAAGAAAGAAAGAAAGAAAGAAAGAAAGATGGATTAGGTACAGTAGAAAGAAAGAAAAAAAGAAAGTAAGAAAGAAAGAAAGAAAGAAAAAGATTAGTCAGAAAGAAAGATGGATTTGAAAGAAAGAAAGAAAGAAAGAAAGAACTAGTTAGAAAGAAAGATGGATTTGAAAGGAAGAAAAAAGAAAGAAAGGATAAGTTAGAAATAAAGAAAGGATTAGTTAAAAAGAAAGATGGTTAGATAGATAGATAGATAGATAGATAGATAGATAGATAGATAGATAGATAGATGCATAGATGCATAGATAGAGTCACACCTGTAGATAGAAACATAGATAGATACATAGATAGATACATAGATAGTTACATAGATAGTTACATAGATAGATCGTTTGGACACAGAAAGTCAAATAGTTAGACAGGCAGATGGAATGAAGAGGATAAAAGGAAGAGTAGAAAGGAGAAGAGATTAGGAAAGGAGAATAGGAGGACAGGAGGAGTAGAGGATTGGAGGAGGAGTAGAGGATTGGAGGAGGAGAAGAGAAGGGAAGAGGGAGGGAGAACAGGAGAAGTAGAAGCATAAATGCAACAAAAACTTGTAGTAGCCTTCAGAAAAGAGCTGAGTGACTGTCCACCAATCAGAACACAGGACCAATTAGGTGTGTCTCCCTTTGATCTTTGCTAATCAGCATCACCTGTGCAATCAGCTTTCCTATTTAGACAGAGGCCAAAATCGCTGAAACTTGGCCTCGAACAAACCTCCCTAGAGACAAAACTATAGGTTGTATCGGCGAAATGACCTGACCGTGAGCGAGACAAGGCCTTTGTGAACGATGTGATGTATTTTTTTTGTGGATAGAGTTGAAAAAAGGGACCATTTTGGCAAGTTAAAAAAGTGGTTCGTAATGCTCTGATCACAAAAGTTTGACCTGAATTTATAATTGATGCCAATGGAGGATTTTCTGTCACTCTTGTCCTTTGGAAGGACACAGAGACAAAACTATAAGTCCCAGGGATTTACTAAACACACGAGAGGAACCACAACAAAAATACCTACGTTTCAAGTATAATTTTATGCCCAAAGAGTGAAAATTGTGGCCAGGCCAGCGATTTAAAAATTATTTTTTAGCATTAGATTTCAAGCTGGCTCACTCTAGCTTATGACATCATGCACTCTAGCTCTGAACAGTCTCTCTCATTCACTCCCATTATAATTTCAGAAACGGCTTGAAAAACATCATGAGACTAAAGGAGAGATTGTGAAAAAAGTATAATAGATATCAAAAAGTTGAATACAACTTTAATAGCTTACAAATTTCTCTACATTTTAAAGTTTAAATGACAGAAATAGCTGAAAGTATGCAGAAGTTGTAGGCTTTGAAAGCAGAAGGAGCATAAAGCAGAATTTGAAAAATTCTCCATTGACTTCCATGTTAAAAAATATGCATAAAAAGATTAATAATTCAAAAAGTATAAAGGTTATAAAAAAGAAAAGTAATAGCACACATGTCCTTGAAAAGCTGCACATTTTGATACTTGAATGGTTTTTGTAGCACAAAGTGGAGAAGAGAAGAAAGCGACCGAAAAACGTACGGAAGAATACGGAATAATAATAATAAAGATTTGGATTTCAAGAGTGTGAATGCTTGAAGCATTCACACTAATAATAAGTATGGAGAAGAACAATAGTGTTGCTTTGCTTTCAGCAAGCACCACTAACTAGAATGTACATTTCCAGAAGAAAATGTGAAGTGGTGCTTGCAGTGGCAAAATTCGCCGCTCAGTTGCTAGGGTGTTCTGGGTGGTTGCTAGGTGGTTGTTAGGGTATTCTGGGTGGTTACTAAGGTGTTCTGGGTGGTTGCTAGGGTGTTGGTAGGTGGTTGCTAGGGTGTTGCTAAGGTGTTCTGGATGGTTGCTAGGCGGTTGCTAGGGTGTTACTAGGCGGTTGCTAGGGTGTTCTGGGTGGTTGCTATGGTGTTGCTAGGCGGTTGCTAGGGTATTCTGGGTGGTTGCTAGGGTGTTGCTAGGCGGTTGCTAGGGTGATCTGGGTGGTTGCTAGAGTGTTGCTAGGTGGTTGCTAGGGTGTTCTGGGTAGTTGCTAGGGTGTTGCTAGGCGGTTGCTAGGGAGTTCTGGGTGGTTGCTAGGGTGTTGCTAGGCGGTTGCTAGGGTGATCTGGGTGGTTGCTAGGGTGTTGCTAGGTGGTTGCTAGGGTGTTCTGGGTGGTTGCTAGGGTGTTGCTAGGGTGTTGCTAGGCGGTTGCTAGGGTGTTCTGGGTGGTTGCCAGGGTGTTGCTAGGTGGTTGCTAGGGTGTTCTGGGTGGTTGCTAGGGTGTTGCTGGGTGGTTGCTAGGGTGTTCTGGGTGGTTGCTAGGGTGTTGCTAGGTGGTTGCTAGGGTGTTCTGGGTGGTTGCTAGGGCGTTGCTAGGTGGTTGCTAGGGTATTCTGGGTGGTTGCTTGGGTGTTGCTAGGCGGTTGCTAGGGTATTCTGGGTGGTTGCTAGGGTGTTGCTAGGCGGTTGCTAGGGTATTCTGGGTGGTTGCTAGGGTGTTGCTAGGTAGTTGCTAGGGTGTTCTGGGTGGTTGCTAGGGTGTTGCTAGGCAGTTGCTAGGGTGTTCTGGGTGGTTGCTATGGTGTTGCTAGGCGGTTGCTAGGGTGTTTTAGGTGGTTGCTATGGTATTCTGGATGGTTGCTATGGTGTTACTAGGTGGTTGGTAGTGTTCACATATGGTTACTATAGAGTTTTTATAATGTTCATGGCATGATTTAGCACTTAGCTAATCAATATTATCATGTAGCTATTCACAGCTAGCATGTTTAGCATGTTGAAAGTCCTGTGTGCTAGCATGAGTCAAAAGACCCAACCCCCATCGCGATACAATGTTCTGATGCTGAGATATAGCTGTTACAAAATGGTTGCTAGGGTACTCTGTTTGGTTGCTAGGGAGTGGCTTGGCAGCTGCCAATCATGAAACTCCAAAGGCTGCTTGTCAGTATGAATGATATAAACCAACCCCCATCTCTATACGATGTTCTGATGCTGAGATATAGCTGTTACAAAATGGTTGCTAGGGTACTCTGTTTGGTTGCTAGGGAGTGGCTTGGCAGCTGCCAATGATGAAACTCCAAAGGCTTCTTGTCAGTATGAATGATATAAACCAACTCCCATGCCTCTGTGACATTCAGAATGGACGATATTCCTCTTTGGATTTTGGTTGCTAAGGTGCTCGATAATGGTTGCTAGGGCGTGGCTAGGAAGTGTTGAGGTGATTCATGATTGGCTGTTTGCTGCCCCGAGTCAAACGAGACCACCCTCATGTTTCTATGACAATTCAGTCCAGAGATATCCCTTCGATCTCTTTCAATGGAAGTCTATGGGAGTTGTTGCTAAGGGTGCTCTAATTGGTTGCTAGGGCGTGGCTTGATAGCTTCACAATGATCCTGAGAGACTGATTGGTCGTCTGAGTAAAATGAGCCCGCTCCCTTGTCTCTACGACACTGTGATCCAGAGTTATGTTCAATATAAATGCGGTTTCTATGGTGTAGGACGGCCCATTTCATGGGCCGTCCTACACCATAGTAAGTCAATGGGGCAACTTTGGGCAGCTCCTGCCCCCCAGGGGTGCAACTTTTACCCCATTGTGTGGTATATTCTTACAGAGCCTGTCAACCTCTTCAAATGTGGCAAATTTCACGTTTCTGCGAAATCCGAGCTCTGAGCTATGACTCGTCAAAGTTTGACGCAATGTTAAGTCTATGGGATTTTTCGGCCGGTTTTTCGCCCCTGGGGCGAACATCGTACCCCCGATCCCTTAGAAAAGTCATAGCACACCATTCCCGAATAATCCGCACGATTTGACGCCTCATTCGTGGGTCTGTGACAAAAGCTGCGGGAGGAGTAGCGCGCCGAAATTTGTACGGAATAATAAGAAGAAGAAGAAGAATAATAAGTATGGAGAAGAACAATAGTGTTGCTTTGCTTTCAGCAAGCACCACTAACTAGAATGTACATTTCCAGAAGAAAATGTGAAGTGGTGCTTGCCGTGGCAAAATTCGCCACCCCGGTTGCTAGGGTGTTCTGGGTGGTTGCTAGGTGGTTGTTAGGGTATTCTTGGTGGTTGCTATGGTGTTGCTATGCGGTTGCTTAGGTATTCTGGGTGGTTGCTAAGGTGTTCTGGGTGGTTAATAGGGTGTTGGTAGGTGGTTGCTAGGGTGTTGCTAAGGTGTTCTGGATGGTTGCTAGGGTGTTCTGGGTGGTTGCTATGGTGTTGCTAGGCGGTTGCCAGGGTATTCTGGGTGGTTGCTAGGGTGTTGCTAGGTGGTTGCTAGGGTGTTCTGGGTGGTTGCTAGGGTGTTGCTAGGCGGTTGCTAGGGTGTTGCTAGGCGGTTGCTATGGTGTTCGGGGTGGTTGCTAGGGTGTTGCTAGGTGGTTGCTAGGGTGTTCTGGGTGGTTGCTAGGGTGTTGCTAGGGTGTTCTGGGTGGTTGCTAGGGTGTTAATAGGCGTTTGCTAGGGTGTTCTGGGTGGTTGCTAGGGTGTTGCTAGGTGGTTGCTAGGGTGTTCTGGGTGGTTGCTAGGGTGTTGCTAGGCAGTTGCTAGGGTGTTCTGAGTGGTTGCTAGGGTGTTCTGGGTGGTTGCTAGGGTGTTGCTAGGCGGTTGCTAGGGTGTTCTGGGTGGTTGCTAGGGTGTTGCTAGGTGGTTGCTAGGGTGTTCTGGGTAGTTGCTAGGGTGTTGCTAGGCGGTTGCTAGGGTGTTCTGGGTGGTTGCTAGGGTGTTGCTAGGCAGTTGCTAGGGTGTTCTGAGTGGTTGTTAGGGTGTTGCTAGGTGGTTGCTAGGGTGTTCTGGGTAGTTGCTAGGGTGTTGCTAGGCGGTTGCTAGGGTGTTTTGGGTGGTTGCTAGGGTGTTTTAGGTGGTTGCTATGGTAATCTGGATGGTTGCTATGGTGTTACTAGGTGGTTGGTAGTGTTCACATATGGTTACTATAGAGTTTTTATAATGTTAATGGCATGATTTAGCACTTAGCTAATCAATATTAGCATGTAGCTATTCACAGCTAGCATGTTTAGCATGTTGAAAGTCCTGTGTGCAAGCATGAGTCAAAAGACCCAACCCCCATCGCGATACAATGTTCTGATGCTGAGATATAGCTGTTACAAAATGGTTGCTAGGGTACTCTGTTTGGTTGCTAGGGAGTGGCTTGGCAGCTGCCAATCATGAAACTCCAAAGGCTGCTTGTCAGTATGAATGACATAAACCAACCCCCATCTCTATACGATGTTCTGATGCTGAGATATAGCTGTTACAAAATGGTTGCTAGGGTACTCTGTTTGGTTGCTAGGGAGTGGCTTGGCAGCTGCCAATCATGAAACTCCAAAGGCTGCTTGTCAGTATGAATGATATAAACCAACCCCCATCTCTATACGATGTTCTGATGCTGAGATATAGCTGTTACAAAATGGTTGTTAGGGTACTCTGTTTGGTTGCTAGGGAGTGGCTTGGCAGCTGCCAATGATGAAACTCCAAAGGCTTCTTGTAAGTATGAATGATATAAACCAACTCCCATGCCTCTGTGACAGTCAGAATGGACGATATTCCTCTTTGGATTTTGGTTGCTAAGGTGCTCGATAATGGTTGCTAGGGCGTGGCTAGGAAGTGTTGAGGTGATTCATGATTGGCTGTTTGCTGCCCCGAGTCAAACGAGACCACCCTCATGTTTCTATGACAATTCAGTCCAGAGATATCCCTTCGATCTCTTTCAATGGAAGTCTATGGGAGTTGTTGCTAAGGGTGCTCTAATTGGTTGCTAGGGCGTGGCTTGATAGCTTCACAATGATCCTGAGAGACTGATTGGTCGTCTGAGTAAAATGAGCCCGCCCCCTTGTCTCTACGACACTGTGATCCAGAGTTATGTTCAATATAAATGCGGTTTCTATGGTGTAGGACGGCCCATTTCATGGGCCGTCCTACACCATAGTAAGTCAATGGGGCAACTTTGGGCAGCTCCTGCCCCCCAGGGGTGCAACTTTTACCCCATTGTGTGGTATGTTCTTACAGAGCCTGTCAGCCTCTTCAAATGTGGTAAATTACACGTTTCTGTGACATCCTCGTTCCGAGCTACGACTCGTCAAAGTTTGACGCAATGTTAAGTCTATGGGATTTTTCGGCCGGTTTTTCGCCCCTGGGGCGAACATCGTACCCCCGATCCCTTAGAAAAGTCATAGCACACCATTCCCGAATAATCCGCACGATTTGACGCCTCATTCGTGGGTCTGTGACAAAAGCTGCGGGAGGAGTAGCGCGTCAAAAAGTGTGTGGAATAAAACGGAATAATAATAATAACTAGAATGTACATTTCCAGAAGAAAATGTGAAGTGGTGCTTGCAGTGGCAAAATTCGCCGCTCGGTTGCTAGAGTGTGGCACATGATTGCATAAAAGACAACAAATACGTCTGTACGATGTTCTGGTGCTGAGATATGGCTTATGTATGTGTTTGTATGGTTACTAGGGTACCCTATATGGTTGCTATGGTGTGTTTATACAGTTTATTAGATGATATTAGAAGACTAGTTGACAGTCTGAGTCAAAAAAGCCGAACTCCACGTCTCTACGATTTTCTGGAGCTGAAATATAGCTTGTAAATGTTGTTTTATGGTTGCTAGGGTGGCATAAGTGGTTGCTATGGCGTGGCCATGAAGTTGTTATGCCCCTACTTATTGGCTGCTTGATAGGCCGAGTCAAAAGAGCCCAACCCCAAGTCTCTATGACCTTCTAGTCAAAAGATATGATCTCACAAATGTTGTGCCAATGTTAAGTCTATGGGATTTTTTTCGGCCGATTTATCGGCCGCCAGGCGAACATCGTACAACCGATCGCTTAGAAAAGTCATAGCACACCTCTCCTCAATGAGCCGGTCGATTTGACACCTCATTCATGGGTCTACGACAAAAAATGCGGGAGGAGTAGCGTGCCGAAGTTTTGTCTAGGTGAATAGTAATCACAATACTAGAATGTACATTTCCAGAAGAAAATGTGAAGTGGTGCTTGCAGTGGCAAAATTCGCAGCCCGGTTGCTAGAGTGTGGTACATTATTGCATACGAGGCAACAACCATGTCTGTACGATGTTCTGGTGCTGAGATATGGCTTATTCATGTGTTTGTATGGTTACTAGGGTACTCTATATGGTTGCTATGGTGTGATTATACAGTTTATTAGATGATATTAGAAGACTAGTTGACAGTCTGAGTCAAAAAAGCCGAACTCCACGTCTCTACGATTTTCTGGAGCTGAAATATAGCTTGTAAATGTTGTTTTATGGTTGCTAGGGTGGCATAAGTGGTTGCTAGGGCGTGGCCATGAAGTTGTTATGCCCCTACTCATTGGCTGCTTGATAGGGTGAGTCAAAAGAGACCAACCCCAAGTCTCTGTGACCTTCTAGTCAAAAGATATGATCTCACAAATGTTGTGGCAATGTTAAGTCTATGGGAATTTTTTCGTCCGATTTATCGCCCGCTGAACCAACATCGTACAACCGATCACTTAGAAAAGTCATAGCACACCTCTCCTCAATGAGCCGGTCGATTTGACACCTCATTCATGGGTCTACGACAAAAAATGCGGGAGGAGTAGCGTGCCGAAGTTTTGTCTAGGTGAATAGTAATCACAATACTAGAATGTACATTTCCAGAAGAAAATGTGAAGTGGTGCTTGCAGTGGCAAAATTCGCAGTTCGGTTGCTAGGGTGATCTGGGTGGTTGCTACGGTGTTCTGGGTGGTTGCTAGGCGGTTGTTAGGGTATTCTGGGTGGTTGCTATGGTGTTGTTAGGTGTTTGCTAGGGTATTCTGGGTGGTTGCTAAGGTGTTCTGGGTGGTTGCTAGGGTGTTGCTAGACGGTTGCTAGGGTGGTTGGGGTGGTTGCTAGGGTGTTGCTAAGCGGTTGCTAGGGTGTTCTGGGTGGTTGCTAGGGTGTTGCTAGGTGGTTGCTAGGGTGTTCTGGGTGGTTGCTAGGTGGTTGCTAGGGTGTTCTGGGTGGTTGCTAGGGTGTTGCTATGGTGTTCCGGGTGGTTGCTAGGGTGTTGCTAGGTGGTTGCTAGGGTGTTCTGGGTGGTTGCTAGGGTGTTGCTAGGTGGTTGCTAGGGTGTTCTGGGTGGTTGCTAGGGTGTTGCTAGGCGGTTGCTAGGGTGTTCTGGGTAGTTGCTAGGGTGTTGCTAGGCGGTTGCTAGGGTGTTCTGGGTGGTTGCTATGGTGCTGCTAGGCGGTTGCTAGGGTGTTTTGGGTGGTTGCTAGGATGTTTCAGGTGGTTGCTATGGTATTCTGGATGGTTGCTATGGTGTTACTAGGTGGTTGGTAGTGTTCATCTATGGTTACTATAGAGTTTTTATAATGTTCATGGCATGATTTAGCACTTAGCTAATCAATATTAGCATGTAGCTATTCACAGCTAGCATGTTTAGCATGTTGAAAGTAATGTGTGCTAGCATGAGTCAAAAGACCCAACCCCCATCGCGATACAATGTTCTGATGCTGAGATATAGCTGTTACAAAATGGTTGCTAGGGTACTCTGTTTGGTTGCTAGGGAGTGGCTTGGCAGCTGCCAATCATGAAACTCCAAAGGCTGCTTGTCAGTATGAATGATATAAACCAATCCCCATCTCTATACGATGTTCTGATGCAGAGATGTAGGTCTTGCAAAATGGTTGCTAGGGTACTCTGTTTGGTTGCTAGGGAGTGGCTTGGCAGCTGCCAATGATGAAACTCCAAAGGCTTCTTGTCAGTACGAATGATATAAACCAACTCCCATGCCTCTGTGACATTCAGAATGGACGATATTTCTCTTTGGATTTTGGTTGCTAAGGTGCTCGACAATGGTTGCTAGGGCGTGGCTAGGAAGTGTTGAGGTGATTCATGATTGGCTGTTTGCTGCCCCGAGTCAAACGAGACCACCCTCATGTTTCTATGACACTTCTATCCGGAGATATCCCTTCGATCTCTTTCAATGGAAGTCTATGGGAGTTGTTGCTAAGGGTGCTCTAAATGGTTGCTAGGGCGTGGCTTAATAGCTTCACAATGATCCTGAGAGACTGATTGGTCGTCCGAGTAAAATGAGCCCGCCCCCTTGTCTCTACGACACTGTGTTCCAGAGTTATGTTCAATATAAATGCGGTTTCTATGGTGTAGGACGGCCCATTTCATGGGCCGTCCTACACCATAGTAAGTCAATGGGGCAACTTTGGGCAGCTCCTGCCCCCCAGGGGTGCAACTTTTACCCCATTGTGTGGTATGTTCTTACAGAGCCTGTCAGCCTCTTCAAATGTGGCAAATTTCACGTTTCTGCGACATCCTCGTTCCGAGCTACGACTCGTCAAAGTTTGACGCAATGTTAAGTCTATGGGATTTTTCGGCCGGTTTTTCGCCCCTGGGGCGAACATCGTACCCCCGATCCCTTAGAAAAGTCATAGCACACCATTCCCGAATAATCCGCACGATTTGACGCCTCATTCGTGGGTCTGTGACAAAAGCTGCGGGAGGAGTAGCGCGTCAAAAAGTGTCCAGAATAATAAGAATAATAATAATAATAATAATAAGTATGCAAGAGAACACTAGTGTTGCTTTGCCTATGGCAAGCACCACTAACTAGAATGTACATTTCCAGAAGAAAATGTGAAGTGGTGCTTGCAGTGGCAAATCTCACCACCCGGTTGCTAGGGTGTTCTGGGTGGTTGCTACGGTGTTCTGGGTGGTTGCTAGGCGGTTGTTAGGGTATTCTGGGTGGTTGCTATGGTGTTGCTATGCGGTTGCTAGGGTATTCTGGGTGGTTGCTAAGGTGTTGCTAGGCAGTTGCTAGGGTGTTCTGGGTGGTTGCTAGGGTGTTGCTAGGCGGTTGCTAGGGTGTTGCTAGGCGGTTTCTATGGTGTTCGGGGTGGTTGCTAGGGTGTTGCTAGGTGGTTGCTAGGGTGTTCTGAATGGTTGCTAGGGTGTTGCTAGGTGGTTGCTATGGTGTTGCTATGCGGTTGCTAGGGTGTTCTGGGTGGTTGCTAGGGTGTTGCTAGGCGGTTGCTAGGGTGTTCTGGGTGGTTGCTAGGGTGTTGCTAGGCAGTTGCTAGGGTGTTCTGAGTGGTTGCTAGGGTGTTGCTAGACGGTTGCTAGGGTATTCTGGGTGGTTGCTAGGGTGTTGCTAGGCAGTTGCTATGGTATTCTGGGTGGTTGCTAGGGTGTTGCTAGGCGGTTGCTAGGGTGTTCTGGGTGGTTGGTAGGGTGTTGCTAGGTGGTTGCTAGGGTATTCTGGGTGGTTGCTAGGGTGTTGCTAGGCGGTTGCTAGGGTATTCTGGGTGGTTGCTAGGGTGTTGCTAGGCGGTTGCTAGGGTGTTCTGGGTGGTTGCTAGGGTGTTGCTAGGCAGTTGCTAGGGTGTTCTGGGTGGTTGCTATGGTGTTGCTAGGCGGTTGCTAGGGTGTTTTAGGTGGTTGCTATGGTATTCTGGATGGTTGCTATGGTATTACTAGGTGGTTGGTAGTGTTCACATATGGTTACTATAGAGTTTTTATAATGTTCATGGCATGATTTAGCACTTAGCTAATCAATATTAGCATGTAGCTATTCACAGCTAGCATGTTTAGCATGTTGAAAGTCTTGTGTGCTAGCATGAGTCAAAAGACCCAACCCCCATCGCGATACAATGTTCTGATGCTGAGATATAGCTGTTACAAAATGGTTGCTAGGGTACTCTGTTTGGTTGCTAGGGAGTGGCTTGGCAGCTGCCAATCATGAAACTCCAAAGGCTGCTTGTCAGTATGAATGATATAAACCAACCCCCATCTCTATACGATGTTCTGATGCAGAGATATAGGTCTTGCAAAATGGTTGCTAGGGTACTCTGTTTGGTTGCTAGGGAGTGGCTTGGCAGCTGCCAATGATGAAACTCCAAAGGCTGCTTGTCACTATGAATGATATAAACCAACTCCCGTGCCTCTGTGACATTCAGAATGGACGATATTCCTCTTTGGATTTTGGTTGCTAAGGTGCTCGACAATGGTTGCTAGGGCGTGGCTAGGAAGTGTTGAGGTGATTCATGATTGGCTGTTTGCTGCCCCGAGTCAAACGAGACCACCCTCATGTTTCTATGACAATTAAGTCCAGAGATATCCCTTCGATCGCTTTCAATGGAAGTCTATGGGAGTTGTTGCTAAGGGTGCTCTAAATGGTTGCTAGGGCGTGGCTTAATAGCTTCAATATGATCCTGAGAGACTGATTGGTCGTCTGAGTAAAATGAGCCCGCCCCCTTGTCTCTACGACACTGTGATCCAGAGTTATGTTCAATATAAATGCGGTTTCTATGGTGTAGGACGGCCCATTTCATGGGCCGTCCTACACCATAGAAAGTCAATGGGGCAACTTTGGGCAGCTCCTGCCCCCCAGGGGTGCAACTTTTACCCCATTGTGTGGTATGTTCTTACAGAGCCTGTCAGCCTCTTCAAATGTGGCAAATTTCACGTTTCTGCGAAATCCGAGCTCTGAGCTATGACTCGTCAAAGTTTGACGCAATGTTAAGTCTATGGGATTTTTCGGCCGGTTTTTCGCCCCTGGGGCGAACATCGTACCCCCGATCCCTTAGAAAAGTCATAGCACACCATTCCCGAATAATCCGCACGATTTGACGCCTCATTCGTGGGTCTGTGACAAAAGCTGCGGGAGGAGTAGCGCGCCGAAATTTGTACGGAATAATAAGAAGAAGAAGAAGAAGAAGAAGAATAATAAGTATGGAGAAGAACAATAGTGTTGCTTTGCTTTCAGCAAGCACCACTAATAATAATAAGTATGGCGGATAACAATAGTGTTGCTTCGCCTTTGGCAAGCACCACTAACTAGAATGTACATTTCCAGAAGAAAATGTGAAGTGGTGCTTGCAGTGGCAAAATTCGCAGCTCGGTTGCAAGGGTGTTGTACATTATTGCATACAAGCCAAGAACCATGTCTGTACGATGTTCTAGTGCTGAGATATGGCTTATTTATGTGTTTGTATGGTTACTAGGGTACTCTATATGGTTGCTATGGTGTGCTTATACAGTTTATTAGATGATATTAGAAGACTAGTTGACAGTCTAAGTCAAAAAAACCGAACTACACGTCTCTACGATTTTCTGGAGCTGAAATATAGCTTGTAAATGTTGTTTTATAGTTGCTAGGGTGGCATAAGTGGTTGCTAGGGCACGGCCATGAAGTTGTTATGCCCCTACTTATTGGCTGCTTGATTGGCCGAGTCAAAAGAGCCTAACCTCAAGTCTCTATGACCTTCTAGTCAAAAGATATGATCTCACAAATATTGTGCCAATGTTAAGTCTATGGGAATTTTTTCGTCCGATTTATCGCCCGCTGAACCAACATCGTACAATCGATCACTTAGAAAAGTCATAGCACACCTCTCCTCAATGAGCCGGTCGATTTGACACCTCATTCATGGGTCTACGACAAAAAATGCGGGAGGAGTAGCGTGCCGAAGTTTTGTCTAGGTGAATAGTAATCACAATACCAGAAGAAAATGTGAAGTGGTGCTTGCAGTGGCAAAATTCGCCGCTCGGTTGCAAGGGTGTTGTACATTATTGCATACAAGCCAAGAACCATGTCTGTATGATGTTCTAGTGCTGAGATATGACTTATTTATGTGTTTGTATGGTTACTAGGGTACTCTATATGGTTGCTATGGTGTGCTTATACAGTTTATTAGATGATATTAGAAGACTAGTTGACAGTCTGAGTCAAAAAAACTGAACTCCACGTCTCTACGATTTTCTGGAGCTGAAATATAGCTTGTAAATGTTGTTTTATAGTTGCTAGGGTGGCATAAGTGGTTGCTAGGGCACGGCCATGAAGTTGTTATGCCCCTACTTATTGGCTGCTTGATTGGCCGAGTCAAAAGAGCCTAACCTCAAGTCTCTATGACCTTCTAGTCAAAAGATATGATCTCACAAATATTGTGCCAATGTTAAGTCTATGGGAATTTTTTCGTCCGATTTATCGCCCGCTGAACCAACATCGTACAATCGATTACTTAGAAAAGTCATAGCACACCTCTCCTCAATGAGCGGGTCGATTTGACACCTCATTCATGGGTCTACGACAAAAAATGCGGGAGGAGTAGCGTGCCGAAGTTTTGTCTAGGTGAATAGTAATCACAATACTAGAATGTACATTTCCAGAAGAAAATGTGAAGTGGTGCTTGCAGTGGCAAAATTCGCCGCTCGGTTGCTAGAGTGTGGTACATGATTGCATACGAGACAACAAACACGTCTGTACGATGTTCTGGTGCTGAGATATGGCTTTAGTCATGTGTTTGGATGGTTACTAGGGTACTCTATATGGTTGCTATGGTGTGCTTATACAGTTTATTAGATGATATTAGAAGACTAGTTGACAGTCTGAGTCAAAAAAGCCGAACTCCACGTCTCTACGATTTTCCGGAGCTGAAATATAGCTTGTAAATGTTGTTTTATGGTTGCTAGGGTGTCATAAGTGGTTGCTAGGGCGTGGCCATGAAGTTGTTATGCCCCTACTTATTGGCTGCTTGATAGACCGAGTCGAAAGAGCCCAACCCCAAGTCTCTGTGACCTTCAGGTCCAAAGATATGATATAACAAATGTTGTGCCAATGTTAAGTCTATGGGAATTTTTTCGTCCGATTTATCGCCCGCTGAACGAACATCGTACAACTGATCACTTAGAAAAGTCATAGCACACCTCTCCTCAATGAGCCGGTCGATTTGACACCTCATTCATGGGTCTACGACAAAAAATGCGGGAGGAGTAGCGTGCCGAAGTTTTGTCTAGGTGAATAGTAATCACAATACTAGAACAATTGCATTTCCTGCGGAATATGCGTGTGAATGCTTCAAATGCTTAAATGAAATGTAGAAACTGCAAAATATTGCTAAACAAGCTGAAATGCAGAAACAAATGCAAAACATAGCAAAAATGCAACAAAAAAAGCTTAATTCAAATGCATTAATAAGCTGAAATGCAAAAAAAGATCCAAATAAATTGTAGAAAACTAAAGAGTTTAATTAGAGAGGTAGATAATTAGACACAGAGGTAAAGAAATAAAGGGGTAGAGAAAGACAGAGCTGGAGAAGTAAAGGAGTACAAAAAAGAAAGGTAAATACAGATAGCTAGATAGATAGATAGATAGATAGATATATAGATAGATAGATAGATAGATAGATAGATAGATAGATAGATAGATAGATAGATAGATAGATAGATAGATAGATAGATAGATAGATAGATAGATAGATAGATAGATAGATAGATAGATAGATAGATAGATAGATTATTAGAAAGAAAGAAAGAAAGAAAGAAAGAAAGAAAGAAAGAAAGAAAGAAAGATGGATTAGGTAGAAAGAAAGAAAGAAAGGAAGGAAGGAAGGAAGGAAGGAAGAAAGATTGATTAGGAAGAAAGAAAGAAAGAAAGAAAGAAAGAAAGAAAGAAAGAAAGAAAGAAAGAAAGAAAGAAAGATGGATTAGGTAGAAAGGAAGGAAGGAAGGAAGGAAGGAAGAAAGATTGATTAGGTAGAAAGAAAGAAAGAAAGAAAGAAAGAAAGAAAGAAAGAAAGAAAGAAAGAAAGAAAGAAAGAAAGAAAGAAAGAAAGAAAGAAAGAAAGAAAGAAAGAAAGAAAGAAAGAAAGAAAGAAAGAAAGAAAGGATTAGTAAGAAATATGAAAGAAAGAAAGATGGATTAGGTAGAAAGAAAGAAAGAAAGATGGATTAGGTAGAAAGAAAGAAAGATGGATTAGGTAGAAAGAAAGAAAGAAAGAAAGATTAGTCAGAAAGAAATATGGATTTGAAAGAAAGAAAGAAAGAAAGAAAGAAAGAAAGAAAGAAAGAAAGATGGATTAGGTAGAAAGAAAGAAAGAAAGAAAGAAAGAAAGAAAGAAAGAAAGAAAGAAAGATGGATTAGGTAGAAAGAAAGAAAGAAAGAAAGGAAGGAAGGAAGGAAGGAAGAAAGATTGATTAGGAAGAAAGAAAGAAAGAAAGAAAGAAAGAAAGAAAGAAAGAAAGAAAGAAAGAAAGAAAGAAAGAAAGAAAGAAAGATGGATTAGGTAGAAAGGAAGGAAGGAAGGAAGGAAGGAAGAAAGATTGATTAGGTAGAAAGAAAGAAAGAAAGAAAGAAAGAAAGAAAGAAAGAAAGAAAGAAAGAAAGAAAGAAAGAAAGAAAGAAAGAAAGAAAGAAAGAAAGGATTAGTAAGAAATATGAAAGAAAGAAAGATGGATTAGGTAGAAAGAAAGAAAGAAAGATGGATTAGGTAGAAAGAAAGAAAGATGGATTAGGTAGAAAGAAAGAAAGAAAGAAAGATTAGTCAGAAAGAAATATGGATTTGAAAGAAAGAAAGAAAGAAAGAAAGAAAGAAAGAAAGAAAGAAAGAAAGAAAGAAAGAAAGAAAGATGGATTAGGTAGAAAGAAAGAAAGAAAGAAAGAAAGAAAGAAAGAAAGAAAGAAAGAAAGAAAGAAAGATGGATTAGGTACAGTAGAAAGAAAGAAAAAAAGAAAGTAAGAAAGAAAGAAAGAAAGAAAAAGATTAGTCAGAAAGAAAGATGGATTTGAAAGAAAGAAAGAAAGAAAGAAAGAAAGAACTAGTTAGAAAGAAAGATGGATTTGAAAGGAAGAAAAAAGAAAGAAAGGATAAGTTAGAAATAAAGAAAGGATTAGTTAAAAAGAAAGATGGTTAGATAGATAGATAGATAGATAGATAGATAGATAGATAGATAGATAGATAGATAGATAGATAGATAGATAGATAGATAGATAGATAGATAGATAGATAGATAGATAGATGCATAGATGCATAGATAGAGTCACACCTGTAGATAGAAACATAGATAGATACATAGATAGATACATAGATAGTTACATAGATAGTTACATAGATAGATCGTTTGGACACAGAAAGTCAAATAGTTAGACAGGCAGATGGAATGAAGAGGATAAAAGGAAGAGTAGAAAGGAGAAGAGATTAGGAAAGGAGAATAGGAGGACAGGAGGAGTAGAGGATTGGAGGAGGAGTAGAGGATTGGAGGAGGAGAAGAGAAGGGAAGAGGGAGGGAGAACAGGAGAAGTAGAAGCATAAATGCAACAAAAACTTGTAGTAGCCTTCAGAAAAGAGCTGAGTGACTGTCCACCAATCAGAACACAGGACCAATTAGGTGTGTCTCCCTTTGATCTTTGCTAATCAGCATCACCTGTGCAATCAGCTTTCCTATTTAGACAGAGGCCAAAATCGCTGAAACTTGGCCTCGAACAAACCTCCCTAGAGACAAAACTATAGGTTGTATCGGCGAAATGACCTGACCGTGAGCGAGACAAGGCCTTTGTGAACGATGTGATGTATTTTTTTTGTGGATAGAGTTGAAAAAAGGGACCATTTTGGCAAGTTAAAAAAGTGGTTCGTAATGCTCTGATCACAAAAGTTTGACCTGAATTTATAATTGATGCCAATGGAGGATTTTCTGTCACTCTTGTCCTTTGGAAGGACACAGAGACAAAACTATAAGTCCCAGGGATTTACTAAACACACGAGAGGAACCACAACAAAAATACCTACGTTTCAAGTATAATTTTATGCCCAAAGAGTGAAAATTGTGGCCAGGCCAGCGATTTAAAAATTATTTTTTAGCATTAGATTTCAAGCTGGCTCACTCTAGCTTATGACATCATGCACTCTAGCTCTGAACAGTCTCTCTCATTCACTCCCATTATAATTTCAGAAACGGCTTGAAAAACATCATGAGACTAAAGGAGAGATTGTGAAAAAAGTATAATAGATATCAAAAAGTTGAATACAACTTTAATAGCTTACAAATTTCTCTACATTTTAAAGTTTAAATGACAGAAATAGCTGAAAGTATGCAGAAGTTGTAGGCTTTGAAAGCAGAAGGAGCATAAAGCAGAATTTGAAAAATTCTCCATTGACTTCCATGTTAAAAAATATGCATAAAAAGATTAATAATTCAAAAAGTATAAAGGTTATAAAAAAGAAAAGTAATAGCACACATGTCCTTGAAAAGCTGCACATTTTGATACTTGAATGGTTTTTGTAGCACAAAGTGGAGAAGAGAAGAAAGCGACCGAAAAACGTACGGAAGAATACGGAATAATAATAATAAAGATTTGGATTTCAAGAGTGTGAATGCTTGAAGCATTCACACTAACTAGAACAATTGCATTTCCTGCGGAATATGCGTGTGAATGCTTCAAATGCTTAAATGAAATGTAGAAACTGCAAAATATTGCTAAACAAGCTGAAATGCAGAAACAAATGCAAAACATAGCAAAAATGCAACAAAAAAAGCTTAATTCAAATGCATTAATAAGCTGAAATGCAAAAAAAGATCCAAATAAATTGTAGAAAACTAAAGAGTTTAATTAGAGAGGTAGATAATTAGACACAGAGGTAAAGAAATAAAGGGGTAGAGAAAGACAGAGCTGGAGAAGTAAAGGAGTACAAAAAAGAAAGGTAAATACAGATAGCTAGATAGATAGATAGATAGATAGATAGATAGATAGATAGATAGATAGATAGATAGATAGATAGATAGATAGATAGATAGATAGATAGATAGATAGATAGATTATTAGAAAGAAAGAAAGAAAGAAAGAAAGAAAGAAAGAAAGAAAGATGGATTAGGTAGAAAGAAAGAAAGAAAGAAAGGAAGGAAGGAAGGAAGGAAGGAAGGAAGGAAGGAAGGAAGGAAGAAAGATTGATTAGGAAGAAAGAAAGAAAGAAAGAAAGAAAGAAAGAAAGAAAGAAAGAAAGAAAGAAAGAAAGAAAGAAAGAAAGAAAGAAAGAAAGAAAGATGGATTAGGTAGAAAGGAAGGAAGGAAGGAAGGAAGGAAGGAAGGAAGAAAGATTGATTAGGTAGAAAGAAAGAAAGAAAGAAAGAAAGAAAGAAAGAAAGAAAGAAAGAAAGAAAGAAAGAAAGAAAGAAAGAAAGAAAGGATTAGTAAGAAATATGAAAGAAAGAAAGATGGATTAGGTAGAAAGAAAGAAAGAAAGATGGATTAGGTAGAAAGAAAGAAAGATGGATTAGGTAGAAAGAAAGAAAGAAAGAAAGATTAGTCAGAAAGAAATATGGATTTGAAAGAAAGAAAGAAAGAAAGAAAGAAAGAAAGATGGATTAGGTAGAAAGAAAGAAAGAAAGAAAGAAAGAAAGAAAGAAAGAAAGAAAGAAAGATGGATTAGGTACAGTAGAAAGAAAGAAAAAAAGAAAGTAAGAAAGAAAGAAAGAAAGAAAAAGATTAGTCAGAAAGAAAGATGGATTTGAAAGAAAGAAAGAAAGAAAGAAAGAAAGAACTAGTTAGAAAGAAAGATGGATTTGAAAGGAAGAAAAAAGAAAGAAAGGATAAGTTAGAAATAAAGAAAGGATTAGTTAAAAAGAAAGATGGTTAGATAGATAGATAGATAGATAGATAGATAGATAGATAGATAGATAGATAGATAGATAGATAGATAGATAGATAGATAGATAGATGCATAGATGCATAGATAGAGTCACACCTGTAGATAGAAACATAGATAGATACATAGATAGATACATAGATAGTTACATAGATAGTTACATAGATAGATCGTTTGGACACAGAAAGTCAAATAGTTAGACAGGCAGATGGAATGAAGAGGATAAAAGGAAGAGTAGAAAGGAGAAGAGATTAGGAAAGGAGAATAGGAGGACAGGAGGAGTAGAGGATTGGAGGAGGATTGGAGGAGGAGAAGAGAAGGGAAGAGGGAGGGAGAACAGGAGAAGTAGAAGCATAAATGCAACAAAAACTTGTAGTAGCCTTCAGAAAAGAGCTGAGTGACTGTCCACCAATCAGAACACAGGACCAATTAGGTGTGTCTCCCTTTGATCTTTGCTAATCAGCATCACCTGTGCAATCAGCTTTCCTATTTAGACAGAGGCCAAAATCGCTGAAACTTGGCCTCGAACAAACCTCCCTAGAGACAAAACTATAGGTTGTATCGGCGAAATGACCTGACCGTGAGCGAGACAAGGCCTTTGTGAACGATGTGATGTATTTTTTTTGTGGATAGAGTTGAAAAAAGGGACCATTTTGGCAAGTTAAAAAAGTGGTTCGTAATGCTCTGATCACAAAAGTTTGACCTGAATTTATAATTGATGCCAATGGAGGATTTTCTGTCACTCTTGTCCTTTGGAAGGACACAGAGACAAAACTATAAGTCCCAGGGATTTACTAAACACACGAGAGGAACCACAACAAAAATACCTACGTTTCAAGTATAATTTTATGCCCAAAGAGTGAAAATTGTGGCCAGGCCAGCGATTTAAAAATTATTTTTTAGCATTAGATTTCAAGCTGGCTCACTCTAGCTTATGACATCATGCACTCTAGCTCTGAACAGTCTCTCTCATTCACTCCCATTATAATTTCAGAAACGGCTTGAAAAACATCATGAGACTAAAGGAGAGATTGTGAAAAAAGTATAATAGATATCAAAAAGTTGAATACAACTTTAATAGCTTACAAATTTCTCTACATTTTAAAGTTTAAATGACAGAAATAGCTGAAAGTATGCAGAAGTTGTAGGCTTTGAAAGCAGAAGGAGCATAAAGCAGAATTTGAAAAATTCTCCATTGACTTCCATGTTAAAAAATATGCATAAAAAGATTAATAATTCAAAAAGTATAAAGGTTATAAAAAAGAAAAGTAATAGCACACATGTCCTTGAAAAGCTGCACATTTTGATACTTGAATGGTTTTTGTAGCACAAAGTGGAGAAGAGAAGAAAGCGACCGAAAAACGTACGGAAGAATACGGAATAATAATAATAAAGATTTGGATTTCAAGAGTGTGAATGCTTGAAGCATTCACACTAACTAGAACAATTGCATTTCCTGCGGAATATGCGTGTGAATGCTTCAAATGCTTAAATGAAATGTAGAAACTGCAAAATATTGCTAAACAAGCTGAAATGCAGAAACAAATGCAAAACATAGCAAAAATGCAACAAAAAAAGCTTAATTCAAATGCATTAATAAGCTGAAATGCAAAAAAAGATCCAAATAAATTGTAGAAAACTAAAGAGTTTAATTAGAGAGGTAGATAATTAGACACAGAGGTAAAGAAATAAAGGGGTAGAGAAAGACAGAGCTGGAGAAGTAAAGGAGTACAAAAAAGAAAGGTAAATACAGATAGCTAGATAGATATATAGATAGATAGATAGATAGATAGATAGATAGATAGATAGATAGATAGATAGATAGATAGATAGATAGATAGATAGATAGATAGATAGATAGATAGATAGATAGATAGATAGATTATTAGAAAGAAAGAAAGAAAGAAAGAAAGAAAGAAAGAAAGATGGATTAGGTAGAAAGAAAGAAAGAAAGAAAGAAAGGAAGGAAGGAAGGAAGGAAGAAAGATTGATTAGGAAGAAAGAAAGAAAGAAAGAAAGAAAGAAAGAAAGAAAGATGGATTAGGTAGAAAGGAAGGAAGGAAGGAAGGAAGGAAGAAAGATTGATTAGGTAGAAAGAAAGAAAGAAAGAAAGAAAGAAAGAAAGAAAGAAAGAAAGAAAGAAAGAAAGAAAGAAAGAAAGAAAGAAAGAAAGAAAGAAAGAAAGGATTAGTAAGAAATATGAAAGAAAGAAAGATGGATTAGGTAGAAAGAAAAAGAAAGATGGATTAGGTAGAAAGAAAGAAAGATGGATTAGGTAGAAAGAAAGAAAGAAAGAAAGATTAGTCAGAAAGAAATATGGATTTGAAAGAAAGAAAGAAAGAAAGAAAGAAAGAAAGAAAGATGGATTAGGTAGAAAGAAAGAAAGAAAGAAAGAAAGAAAGAAAGAAAGAAAGAAAGAAAGAAAGAAAGAAAGAAAGAAAGAAAGAAAGAAAGAAAGAAAGAAAGAAAGAAAGAAAGAAAGATGGATTAGGTACAGTAGAAAGAAAGAAAAAAAGAAAGTAAGAAAGAAAGAAAGAAAGAAAAAGATTAGTCAGAAAGAAAGATGGATTTGAAAGAAAGAAAGAAAGAAAGAAAGAAAGAACTAGTTAGAAAGAAAGATGGATTTGAAAGGAAGAAAAAAGAAAGAAAGGATAAGTTAGAAATAAAGAAAGGATTAGTTAAAAAGAAAGATGGTTAGATAGATAGATAGATAGATAGATAGATAGATAGATAGATGCATAGATGCATAGATAGAGTCACACCTGTAGATAGAAACATAGATAGATACATAGATAGATACATAGATAGTTACATAGATAGTTACATAGATAGATCGTTTGGACACAGAAAGTCAAATAGTTAGACAGGCAGATGGAATGAAGAGGATAAAAGGAAGAGTAGAAAGGAGAAGAGATTAGGAAAGGAGAATAGGAGGACAGGAGGAGTAGAGGATTGGAGGAGGAGTAGAGGATTGGAGGAGGAGAAGAGAAGGGAAGAGGGAGGGAGAACAGGAGAAGTAGAAGCATAAATGCAACAAAAACTTGTAGTAGCCTTCAGAAAAGAGCTGAGTGACTGTCCACCAATCAGAACACAGGACCAATTAGGTGTGTCTCCCTTTGATCTTTGCTAATCAGCATCACCTGTGCAATCAGCTTTCCTATTTAGACAGAGGCCAAAATCGCTGAAACTTGGCCTCGAACAAACCTCCCTAGAGACAAAACTATAGGTTGTATCGGCGAAATGACCTGACCGTGAGCGAGACAAGGCCTTTGTGAACGATGTGATGTATTTTTTTTGTGGATAGAGTTGAAAAAAGGGACCATTTTGGCAAGTTAAAAAAGTGGTTCGTAATGCTCTGATCACAAAAGTTTGACCTGAATTTATAATTGATGCCAATGGAGGATTTTCTGTCACTCTTGTCCTTTGGAAGGACACAGAGACAAAACTATAAGTCCCAGGGATTTACTAAACACACGAGAGGAACCACAACAAAAATACCTACGTTTCAAGTATAATTTTATGCCCAAAGAGTGAAAATTGTGGCCAGGCCAGCGATTTAAAAATTATTTTTTAGCATTAGATTTCAAGCTGGCTCACTCTAGCTTATGACATCATGCACTCTAGCTCTGAACAGTCTCTCTCATTCACTCCCATTATAATTTCAGAAACGGCTTGAAAAACATCATGAGACTAAAGGAGAGATTGTGAAAAAAGTATAATAGATATCAAAAAGTTGAATACAACTTTAATAGCTTACAAATTTCTCTACATTTTAAAGTTTAAATGACAGAAATAGCTGAAAGTATGCAGAAGTTGTAGGCTTTGAAAGCAGAAGGAGCATAAAGCAGAATTTGAAAAATTCTCCATTGACTTCCATGTTAAAAAATATGCATAAAAAGATTAATAATTCAAAAAGTATAAAGGTTATAAAAAAGAAAAGTAATAGCACACATGTCCTTGAAAAGCTGCACATTTTGATACTTGAATGGTTTTTGTAGCACAAAGTGGAGAAGAGAAGAAAGCGACCGAAAAACGTACGGAAGAATACGGAATAATAACTAGAACAATTGCATTTCCTGCGGAATATGCGTGTGAATGCTTCAAATGCTTAAATGAAATGTAGAAACTGCAAAATATTGCTAAACAAGCTGAAATGCAGAAACAAATGCAAAACATAGCAAAAATGCAACAAAAAAAGCTTAATTCAAATGCATTAATAAGCTGAAATGCAAAAAAAGATCCAAATAAATTGTAGAAAACTAAAGAGTTTAATTAGAGAGGTAGATAATTAGACACAGAGGTAAAGAAATAAAGGGGTAGAGAAAGACAGAGCTGGAGAAGTAAAGGAGTACAAAAAAGAAAGGTAAATACAGATAGCTAGATAGATAGATAGATAGATAGATATATAGATAGATAGATAGATAGATAGATAGATAGATAGATAGATAGATAGATAGATAGATTATTAGAAAGAAAGAAAGAAAGAAAGAAAGAAAGAAAGAAAGAAAGAAAGAAAGAAAGATGGATTAGGTAGAAAGAAAGAAAGAAAGAAAGGAAGGAAGGAAGGAAGGAAGAAAGATTGATTAGGAAGAAAGAAAGAAAGAAAGAAAGAAAGAAAGAAAGAAAGAAAGAAAGAAAGAAAGAAAGAAAGAAAGAAAGAAAGAAAGATGGATTAGGTAGAAAGGAAGGAAGGAAGGAATGAAGGAAGAAAGATTGATTAGGTAGAAAGAAAGAAAGAAAGAAAGAAAGAAAGAAAGAAAGAAAGAAAGAAAGAAAGAAAGGATTAGTAAGAAATATGAAAGAAAGAAAGATGGATTAGGTAGAAAGAAAGAAAGAAAGATGGATTAGGTAGAAAGAAAGAAAGATGGATTAGGTAGAAAGAAAGAAAGAAAGAAAGAAAGATTAGTCAGAAAGAAATATGGATTTGAGAAAGAAAGAAAGAAAGAAAGAAAGAAAGAAAGAAAGAAAGAAAGAAAGAAAGAAAGAAAGAAAGAAAGATGGATTAGGTAGAAAGAAAGAAAGAAAGAAAGAAAGAAAGAAAGAAAGAAAGAAAGAAAAAGATTAGTCAGAAAGAAAGATGGATTTGAAAGAAAGAAAGAAAGAAAGAAAGAAAGAACTAGTTAGAAAGAAAGATGGATTTGAAAGGAAGAAAAAAGAAAGAAAGGATAAGTTAGAAATAAAGAAAGGATTAGTTAAAAAGAAAGATGGTTAGATAGATAGATAGATAGATAGATAGATAGATAGATAGATAGATAGATAGATAGATAGATAGATAGATAGATAGATGCATAGATGCATAGATAGAGTCACACCTGTAGATAGAAACATAGATAGATACATAGATAGATACATAGATAGTTACATAGATAGTTACATAGATAGATCGTTTGGACACAGAAAGTCAAATAGTTAGACAGGCAGATGGAATGAAGAGGATAAAAGGAAGAGTAGAAAGGAGAAGAGATTAGGAAAGGAGAATAGGAGGACAGGAGGAGTAGAGGATTGGAGGAGGAGAAGAGAAGGGAAGAGGGAGGGAGAACAGGAGAAGTAGAAGCATAAATGCAACAAAAACTTGTAGTAGCCTTCAGAAAAGAGCTGAGTGACTGTCCACCAATCAGAACACAGGACCAATTAGGTGTGTCTCCCTTTGATCTTTGCTAATCAGCATCACCTGTGCAATCAGCTTTCCTATTTAGACAGAGGCCAAAATCGCTGAAACTTGGCCTCGAACAAACCTCCCTAGAGACAAAACTATAGGTTGTATCGGCGAAATGACCTGACCGTGAGCGAGACAAGGCCTTTGTGAACGATGTGATGTATTTTTTTTGTGGATAGAGTTGAAAAAAGGGACCATTTTGGCAAGTTAAAAAAGTGGTTCGTAATGCTCTGATCACAAAAGTTTGACCTGAATTTATAATTGATGCCAATGGAGGATTTTCTGTCACTCTTGTCCTTTGGAAGGACACAGAGACAAAACTATAAGTCCCAGGGATTTACTAAACACACGAGAGGAACCACAACAAAAATACCTACGTTTCAAGTATAATTTTATGCCCAAAGAGTGAAAATTGTGGCCAGGCCAGCGATTTAAAAATTATTTTTTAGCATTAGATTTCAACCTGGCTCACTCTAGCTTATGACATCATGCACTCTAGCTCTGAACAGTCTCTCTCATTCACTCCCATTATAATTTCAGAAACGGCTTGAAAAACATCATGAGACTAAAGGAGAGATTGTGAAAAAAGTATAATAGATATCAAAAAGTTGAATACAACTTTAATAGCTTACAAATTTCTCTACATTTTAAAGTTTAAATGACAGAAATAGCTGAAAGTATGCAGAAGTTGTAGGCTTTGAA
>JAROOI010000482.1:10000-26916 GCA_030578255.1 Tiaroga cobitis | reverse complement strand
TCGTACGCCACTTGACGGACTCTGTCCGTTTTTGTTTCTCACCGCTTTTTCCTCCAGGGGTGTCTCAAGCCCCTGGAGTCGTTTCACCGTTTACCCAGACCGATCGCTCGACAAGCGTACGTTTCTTACCCCGGGATCAGCCGAGGAGCCCCAAGGACAGACGGAACCGCGGCGCGCTGGCTTCCTACACACGGGTCTCGCTCCGCTCGAGCCCCCGGTCGAGGGATGGCTCGAGGACGGCACGGCCGCTCATAGGGCGCGCGAGGATCCATCCGCCCCGGGGGGGGTTTGGAGGGAGGCCTCTGGGTCGAGGCCGTAACCGGGAAGGGTGCTTTCAAAGCGGGGTGAGGCGCAGGGCGAAGTTAGGCTCTGAGACGTGACAGAGGAGGCCACCCTAAATACCTCCCCGACCGTCCGAGCCCCACGACGCACCCGCCGCCACCGCCGCCTCCGCGGACATCCGTTTCAGACGGGCCTTCTGAGTCTCCCGAGGGGGTCGACGCGGCCTGCTTTCCCCGGAGGGAGGCCGCGTCTAGAGCCGACGCGCAGAGCGGGGAGGAGCAAGCTGCCCAGAGCGGTCTTTCGACCGGGCAGGGGCCGTCCCCAGGCGCGTCCCGACTTCCAATCGACCAGGCGACCCCTAGCAGCGACGGCCCGGAGGAGGGGGTGCTCTCCTCCCGGGCCCAAGGCAACCCGGAGGCGCCTGTTGACCGTCACCTTGTCCGAGAAGAGCAGGAAGGTCTGCAGCTCTTGTTTGCATACATTTATGTATATCTTGGCATTTTCCTCCAGCGTGGCCATTCACCATGAGCACACGCACCCGAGGGGCGGTGCACCTCCGCCCGGACGCAAAGCAGTTAGGGGTCCTGGGTGTCCAATCCAGACCCGCGTTTACTGTAAGTCTCGTTGCCCTTTTATCTGGGCTGGGGTCAGGCCGATTCCCCTCCCGGTCTGACCACCACGGGGGGGCACTCTGATCCTTGTTCTGGTTCTGGTTCTGGTTCGTGTACCTTGTCCCTTGTCCGAGCGAAGCATATGGTTTTTATTTACCCCGGGATCAACCGAGGAGCCCCTGAACGGACGAAACCGCGGCGCGCTGGCTTCCTACACACGGGTCTCGCTCCGCTCGAGCCCCCGGTCGAGGGATGGCTCGAGGACGGCACGGCCGCTCATAGGGCGCGCGAGGATCCATCCGTCTTGGTCGATTTTTTTGGGGCCCGAGTCTAGCCCAAACCGACCGTTCGACAAGCATATGGTTTTTATTTACCCCGGGATCAACCGAGGAGCCCCAGAACGGACGAAACCGCGGCGCGCTGGCTTCCTACACACGGGTCTCGCTCCGCTCGAGCCCCCGGTCGAGGGATGGCTCGAGGACGGCACGGCCGCTCATAGGGCGCGCGAGGATACATCCGTCTGGGGGGGGTTGGAGGGAGGCCTCTGGGTCGAGGCCGTAACCGGGAAGGGTGCTTTCAAAGCGGGGTGAGGCGCAGGGCGAAGTTAGGCTCTGAGACGTGACAGAGGGGCCCCCCTAAATACCTCCTCGACCGTCCGAGCCTCCCGACGCACCCGCCGCCACCGCCGCCTCCGCGGACATCCGTTTCAGACGGGCCTTCTGAGTCTCCCGAGGGTCGACGCGGCCTGCTTTCCCCGGAGGGAGGCCGCGCCTAGAGCCGACGCGCAGAGCGGGGAGGAGCAAGCTGCCCAAAGCGGTCTTTCGACCGGGCAGGGGCCATCCCCAGGCGCGTCCCAAGTTCCAATCGACCAGGCACCCCCGACGTGACGGCCCGAAGGAGAGGGTGCGCCCCTCCGGGCCCCAGGCAACCCGGAGGCGCCTGTTGAACACCACCTTGTCCGAGAGGAGAGTGACTCTGAGTGGGACTCACGACGGTCTGATGATGTGGTGTGTTGGCCGCCCTGTCCCGACCAACACACTCACCCTCCTCGATAAACCCCCGAAGGTCCGTTTTGGGACCGTCTTCGCTCTGACAGGAGCTCCATGGTGTCGCGGGCAAATCTGAATCTGGCCCAGGACGGGCCACCTTCCCTGGGCTGGACAGGGAGGTCTGAGAGCATGGAGCTTCGAGCCGACAGCTAATTTTTGGACTCTTTCTTTTTCGAAATCTGGGCTTCAGAGTCAAGACCGGGGTCAACTTCAAGACGGGCTTTGGGCATTATTCGTGCCCAGGACAGCCGCAACCTGCCTGGGCAACGCGCTTTTCAGAAAAGTCATACCGTCTGTTCCATGGAGGTTTCGTACTTCCAGAGCTACGCCATCGCGCGGCCGTAATCTGGATTTCACACACCCACCCGAGTGGGACTCACGACGGTCTGATGATGCGGTGTGTTGGCCGCCCTGTCCCGACCAACACACTTACCCTCCTCCATAAACCCCCGAAGGTCCGTTTTAGGACCGTCTTCGCTCTGACAGGAGCTCCATGTGCGGCGGGCAAATCTGAATAATGCCCAGGACGGGCCACCTTCCCTGGGCTGGACAGGGAGGTCTGAGAGCATGGAGCTTCGAGCCGACAGCAAATTTTTGGACTCTTTCTTTTTCGAAATCTGGGCTTCAGAGTCAAGACCGGGGTCAACTTCAAGACGGGCTTTGGGCATTATTCGTGCCCAGGACAGCCGCAACCTGCCTGGGCAACGCGCTTTTCAGAAAAGTCATACCGTCTGTTCCATGGAGGTTTCGTACTTCCAGAGCTACGCCATCGCGCGGCGTAATCTGGATTTCACACACCCACCCGAGTGGGACTCACGACGGTCTGATGATGCGGTGTGTTGGCCGCCCTGTCCCGACCAACACACTCACCCTCCTCGATAAACCCCCGAAGGTCCGTTTTGGGACCGTCTTCGCTCTGACAGGAGCTCCATGGTGTCGCGGGCAAATCTGAATCTGGCCCAAGACGGGCCACCTTCCCTGGGCTGGACAGGGAGGTCTGAGAGCATGGAGCTTCGAGCCGACAGCAAATTTTTGGACTCTTTCTTTTTCGAAATCTGGGCTTCAGAGTCAAGACCGGGGTCAACTTCAAGACGGGGCTTTGGGCATTATTCGTGCCCAGGACAGCCGCAACCTGCCTGGGCAACGCGCTTTTCAGAAAAGTCATACCGTCTGTTCCATGGAGGTTTCGTACTTCCAGAGCTACGCCATCGCGCGGCCGTAATCTGGATTTCACACACCCACCCGAGTGGGACTCACGACGGTCTGATGATGCGGTGTGTTGGCCGCCCTGTCCCGACCAACACACTTACCCTCCTCCATAAACCCCCGAAGGTCCGTTTTAGGACCGTCTTCGCTCTGACAGGAGCTCCATGGTGTCGCGGGCAAATCTGAATCTGGCCCAGGACGGGCCACCTTCCCTGGGCTGGACAGGGAGGTCTGAGAGCATGGAGCTTCGAGCCGACAGCAAATTTTTGGACTCTTTCTTTTTCGAAATCTGGGCTTCAGAGTCAAGACCGGGGTCAACTTCAAGACGGGCTTTGGGCATTATTCGTGCCCAGGACAGCCGCAACCTGCCTGGGCAACGCGCTTTTCAGAAAAGTCATACCGTCTGTTCCATGGAGGTTTCGTACTTCCAGAGCTACGCCATCGCGCGGCGTAATCTGGATTTCACACACCCACCCGAGTGGGACTCACGACGGTCTGATGATGCGGTGTGTTGGCCGCCCTGTCCCGACCAACACACTTACCCTCCTCCATAAACCCCCGAAGGTCCGTTTTAGGACCGTCTTCGCTCTGACAGGAGCTCCATGTGCGGCGGGCAAATCTGAATCTGGCCCAGGACGGGCCACCTTCCCTGGGCTGGACAGGGAGGTCTGAGAGCATGGAGCTTCGAGCCGACAGCAAATTTTTGGACTCTTTCTTTTTCGAAATCTGGGCTTCAGAGTCAAGACCGGGGTCAACTTCAAGACGGGCTTTGGGCATTATTCGTGCCCAGGACAGCCGCAACCTGCCTGGGCAACGCGCTTTTCAGAAAAGTCATACCGTCTGTTCCATGGAGGTTTCGTACTTCCAGAGCTACGCCATCGCGCGGCGTAATCTGGATTTCACACACCCACCCGAGTGGGGACTCACGACGGTCTGATGATGCGGTGTGTTGGCCGCCCTGTCCCGACCAACACACTTACCCTCCTCCATAAACCCCCGAAGGTCCGTTTTAGGACCGTCTTCGCTCTGACAGGAGCTCCATGGTGTCGCGGGCAAATCTGAATCTGGCCCAGGACGGGCCACCTTCCCTGGGCTGGACAGGGAGGTCTGAGAGCATGGAGCTTCGAGCCGACAGCAAATTTTTGGACTCTTTCTTTTTCGAAATCTGGGCTTCAGAGTCAAGACCGGGGTCAACTTCAAGACGGGCTTTGGGCATTATTCGTGCCCAGGACAGCCGCAACCTGCCTGGGCAACGCGCTTTTCAGAAAAGTCATACCGTCTGTTCCATGGAGGTTTCGTACTTCCAGAGCTACGCCATCGCGCGGCGTAATCTGGATTTCACACACCCACCCGAGTGGGACTCACGACGGTCTGATGATGCGGTGTGTTGGCCGCCCTGTCCCGACCAACACACTTACCCTCCTCCATAACCCCCCGAAGGTCCGTTTTAGGACCGTCTTCGCTCTGACAGGAGCTCCATGTGCGGCGGGCAAATCTGAATAATGCCCAGGACGGGCCACCTTCCCTGGGCCGGACAGGGAGGTCTGAGAGCATGGAGCTTCGAGCCGACAGCAAATTTTTGGACTCTTTCTTTTTCGAAATCTGGGCTTCAGAGTCAAGACCGGGGTCAACTTCAAGACGGGCTTTGGGCATTGTTCGTGCCCAGGACAGCCGCAACCTGCCTGGGCAACGCGCTTTTCAGAAAAGTCATACCGTCTGTTCCATGGAGGTTTCGTACTTCCAGAGCTACGCCATCGCGCGGCGTAATCTGGATTTCATACACCCACCCGAGTGGGACTCACGACGGTCTGGTGATGCGGTGTGTTGGCCGCCCTGTCCCAACCAACACACTTGCCCTCCTCCATAACCCCCCGAAGGTCCGTTTTAGGACCGTCTTCGCTCTGACAGGAGCTCCATGTGCGGCGGGCAAATCTGAATCTGGCCCAGGACGGGCCACCTTCCCTGGGCTGGACAGGGAGGTCTGAGAGCATGGAGCTTTGAGTCCCGGGAGATTTTTGGACTCTGTCTTTTTTTCGAAATCTGGGCTTCAGAGTCAAGACCGGGGTCAACTTCAAGACGGGCTTTGGGCATTATTCGTGCCCAGGACAGCCGCAACCTGCCTGGGCAACGCGCTTTTCAGAAAAGTCATACCGTCTGTTCCATGGAGGTTTCGTACTTCCAGAGCTACGCCATCGCGCGGCGTAATCTGGATTTCACACACCCACCCGAGTGGGACTCACGACGGTCTGATGATGCGGTGTGTTGGCCGCCCTGTCCCGACCAACACACTTACCCTCCTCCATAACCCCCCGAAGGTCCGTTTTAGGACCGTCTTCGCTCTGACAGGAGCTCCATGTGCGGCGGGCAAATCTGAATCTGGCCCAGGACGGGCCACCTTCCCTGGGCTGGACAGGGAGGTCTGAGAGCATGGAGCTTTGAGTCCCGGGAGATTTTTGGACTCTGTCTTTTTTCGAAGTCTGGGCTTCAGAGTCAAGACCGGGGTCAACTTCAAGACGGGCTTTGGGCATTATTCGTGCCCAGGACAGCCGCAACCTGCCTGGGCAACGCGCTTTTCAGAAAAGTCATACCGTCTGTTCCATGGAGGTTTCGTACTTCCAGAGCTACGCCATCGCGCGGCGTAATCTGGATTTCAGACACCCACCCGAGTGGGACTCACGACGGTCTGATGATGCGGTGTGTTGGCCGCCCTGTCCCGACCAACACACTTGCCCTCCTCCATAACCCCCCGAAGGTCCGTTTTAGGACCGTCTTCGCTCTGACAGGAGCTCCATGTGCGGCGGGCAAATCTGAATCTGGCCCAGGACGGGCCACCTTCCCTGGGCTGGACAGGGAGGTCTGAGAGCATGGAGCTTTGAGTCCCGGGAGATTTTTGGACTCTGTCTTTTTTCGAAGTCTGGGCTTCAGAGTCAAGACCGGGGTCAACTTCAAGACGGGCTTTGGGCATTATTCGTGCCCAGGACAGCCGCAACCTGCCTGGGCAACGCGCTTTTCAGAAAAGTCATACCGTCTGTTCCATGGAGGTTTCGTACTTCCAGAGCTACGCCATCGCGCGGCGTAATCTGGATTTCAGACACCCACCCGAGTGGGACTCACGACGGTCTGATGATGCGGTGTGTTGGCCGCCCTGTCCCAACCAACACACTTACCCTCCTCCATAAACCCCCGAAGGTCCGTTTTGGGACCGTCTTCGCTCCAGAATGAGCTCCATGGGGTCGCGGGCAAATCTGAATCTGGCCCAGGACGGGCCACCTTCCCTGGGCTGGACAGGGAGGTCTGAGAGCATGTAGCTTTGAGTATACAGCACATTTTTGGACTCTGTCTTTTTCGAAATCTGGGCTTCACAGTCAAGCCCAGGGTCAATTTCAACATGGGCTTTTGGCTTCATTGGTGCCCAGGAGACCCCCACCCTGCCTGGGATGCGCTTTTCAGAAAAGTCAGACCGTCATTTTCCTGGAAGTTTCATGTTTTTCAGAGCTCCACCCCCGCGGAGATTGAACTCACTTCCCCAGCCAGAGTGCACCCTCTCTGGCTTTGGGTCACTGCCTTGAAGGCCCTGGAGGTCTGGACCAACAGTGCGTTCATGGACTCTGTCGATTTTCCGATTTTTGAATCCAGAGTCAAGCCGGCCAGGGGCTCTCTTTGTCCGTGTTCGCGCCCAGAGGAGGCCTCTCGGCCTCCCCTACAAGAGCCCCAAGGCCCGTGTTACGACCGTCTTTCCTCCAGACGGAGCTCCAGGAGTGGCGGGCAAATCTGAGTCTGGCCCAGGGCGGGCCACCTTCCCTGGGCTGGCCAGGGAGGTCTTGAGCGCATGGAGCTTTGAGTCGACATTACACTTTTGGACTCTGTCTTTTTCGAAATCTGGGCTTCACAGTCAAGCCCAGGGTCAATTTCAACATGGGCTTTTGGCTTTATTGGTGCCCAGGAGACCCGCACCCTGCCTGGGATGCACTTTTCAGAAAGGTCAGACCGTCATTTTCCTGGAAGTTTCATGTTTTTCAGAGCCAGCTTGGCATCATTGTCAAGCCCTGGGTCAATTTCAACATGGGCATTGGGCTTCGTTCGTGCCCAGGAGACCCGCACCCTGCCTGGGATGCGCTTTTCAGACAAATCAGACCTTCATTTTCCTGGAAGTTTCATATTTTTCAGAGCCAGCTTGGCATCATTGTCAAGCCCAGAGTCAATGTCACCATGGGCATTGGGCTTCGTTCGTGCCCAGGAGACCCGCACCCTGCCTGGGATGCGCTTTTCAGTAAAGTCAGACCGTCATTTTCCTGGAAGTTTCATGTTTTTCAGAGCTCCACCCCCGCGGAGATTGAACTCACTTCCCCAGCCAGAGTGCACCCTCTCTGGCTTTGGGTCACTGCCTTGAAGGCCCTGGAGGTCTGGACCAACAGTGCGTTCATGGACTCTGTCGATTTTCCGATTTTTGAATCCAGAGTCAAGCCGGCCAGGGGCTCTCTTTGTCCGTGTTCGCGCCCAGAGAAGGCCTCTCGGCCTCCCCTACAAGAGCCCCAAGGCCCGTGTTACGACCGTCTTTCCTCCAGACGGAGCTCCAGGAGTGGCGGGCAAATCTGAGTCTGGCCCAGGGCGGGCCACCTTCCCTGGGCTGGCCAGGGAGGTCTTGAGCGCGTGGAGCTTTGAGTCGACATCACACTTTTGGACTCTGTCTTTTTCGAAATCTGGGCTTCACAGTCAAGCCCAGGGTCAATTTCAACATGGGCTTTTGGCTTCATTGGTGCCCAGGAGACCCCCACCCTGCCTGGGATGCGCTTTTCAGAAAAGTCAGACCGTCATTTTCCTGGAAGTTTCATGTTTTTCAGAGCTCCACCCCCGCGGAGATTGAACTCACTTCCCCAGCCAGAGTGCACCCTCTCTGGCTTTGGGTCACTGCCTTGAAGGCCCTGGAGGTCTGGACCAACAGTTCGTTCATGGACTCTGTCGATTTTCCGATTTTTTGAATCCAGAGTCAAGCCGGCCAGGGGCTCTCTTTGTCCGTGTTCGCGCCCAGAGGAGGCCTCTCGGCCTCCCCTACAAGAGCCCCAAGGCCCGTGTTACGACCGTCTTTCCTCCAGACGGAGCTCCAGGAGTGGCGGGCAAATCTGAGTCTGGCCCAGGGCGGGCCACCTTCCCTGGGCTGGCCAGGGAGGTCTTGAGCGCGTGGAGCTTTGAGTCGACATTACACTTTTGGACTCTGTCTTTTTCGATATCTGGGCTTCACAGTCAAGCCCAGGGTCAATTTCAACATGGGCATTGGGCTCCGTTCGTGCCCAGGAGACCCGCACCCTGCCTGGGATGCGCTTTTCAGACAAATCAGGCCGTCATTTTCCTGGAAGTTTCATGTTTTTCAGAGCCAGCTTGGCATCATTGTCAAGCCCAGAGTCAATGTCACCATGGGCATTGGGCTTCGTTCGTGCCCAGGAGACCCGCACCCTGCCTGGGATGCGCTTTTCAGTAAAGTCAGACCGTCATTTTCCTGGAAGTTTCATGTTTTTCAGAGCTCCACCCCCGCGGAGATTGAACTCACTTCCCCAGCCAGAGTGCACCCTCTCTGGCTTTGGGTCACTGCCTTGAAGGCCCTGGAGGTCTGGACCAACAGTTCGTTCATGGACTCTGTCGATTTTCCGATTTTTTGAATCCAGAGTCAAGCCGGCCAGGGGCTCTCTTTGCCTGTGTTCGCGCCCAGGGAAGGCCTCTCGGCCTCCCCTACAAGAGCCCCAAGGCCCGTGTTACGACCGTCTTTCCTCCAGACGGAGCTCCAGGAGTGGCGGGCAAATCTGAGTCTGGCCCAGGGCGGGCCACCTTCCCTGGGCTGGCCAGGGAGGTCTTGAGCGCATGGAGCTTTGAGTCGACATCACACTTTTGGACTCTGTCTTTTTCGAAATCTGGGCTTCACAGTCAAGCCCAGGGTCAATTTCAACATGGGCTTTTGGCTTTATTGGTGCCCAGGAGACCCGCACCCTGCCTGGGATGCGCTTTTCAGAAAAGTCAGACCGTCATTTTCCTGGAAGTTTCATGTTTTTCAGAGCCAGCTTGGCATCATTGTCAAGCCCAGAGTCAATGTCACCATGGGCGTTGGGCTTCGTTCGTGCCCAGGAGACCCGCACCCTGCCTGGGATGCGCTTTTCAGTAAAGTCAGACCGTCATTTTCCTGGAAGTTTCATGTTTTTCAGAGCTCCACCCCCGTGGAGATTGAACTCACTGCCCCAGCCAGAGTGCACCCTCTCCGGCTTTGGGTCACTGCCTTGAGGACCAGGGCCTTCAGGCTTGGCACCAGTGTCAAGCCCGGGGCCCTGGAGCTTATCCCCACCCAGAGTGACTCTGGGTGGGACTCACGACGGTCTGGCGAGGGTGGCGTTTGTGTGTGCGCTTCTCTCTTTCCTACATCACCCCGGAGGCCCGTTTTAGGACCGTCTCGGCTCCAGACGGAGCTCCATGAGTGGCGGGCAAATCTGAGTCTGGCCCAGGGCGGGCCACCTTCCCTGGGCTGGCCAGGAAGGTCTTGAGCGCATGGAGCTTTGAGTCGACATTACACTTTTGGACTCTGTCTTTTTCGAAATCTGGGCTTCACAGTCAAGCCCAGGGTCAAATTCACCGTGGGCATTGGGCTTCGTTCGTGCCCAGGAGACCCGCACCCTGCCTGGGATGCGCTTTTCAGACGAGTCAGGCCGTCATTTTCCTGGAAGTTTCATGTTTTTCAGAGCTCCACCCCCGTGGAGATTGAACTCACTGCCCCAGCCAGAGTGCACCCTCTCCGGCTTTGGGTCACTGCCTTGAGGACCAGGGCCTTCAGCTTGGCACCAGTGTCAAGCCCGGGGCCCTGGAGCTTATCCCCACCCAGAGTCACTCTGGGTGGGACTCACGACGGTCTGGCGAGGGTGGCGTTTGTGGGTGCGCTTCTCTCTTTCCTACATCACCCCGGAGGCCCGTTTCAGGACCGTCTCGGCTCCAGGCGGAGAGCCAGGGGTGGCGGGGCAAACCCGCCTCCGGCCCAGGTCGGAGCACCCTCCCTGGGCTGGCCGAGGAGACCCGTGCGCCTGGAGCTTACGGCGCACCGCTCCGTCGTGGACTCTGGTTTTGGAGCGAGCCCGACCCCGGGAGCCAAGCCTCCTCGAAGGGACCAAGCCCCAGGGCCAAGCCCCCGGGAACGCCAAGCCTCCGTGGAGGGCAAAGCCCCCCACAGCCAGGGTCAAGCGGCGGGGAGAGACGGGCCCTCTCCTCCCCACAAAGCCCACGTGGCGCGTTGCGGGCGACCCATTTCCCCGACGGTTCCTCCAGAACCGCGGGGCTGGCCGCTCCAAGCCGGGTATACAACACTTTGGGCGGCCAGGAGCCCCCCCTTGCGAGAAAAAGCAGTTTGAAGGACGGTGACCCCACCGCACAAGCTCCAAACGCCCGTAACTCGGCGAAGGCGGGTCCGATCGACGCCAAATTTTGATCGATTGTAGAAGGGGACGAGACCTTTCGAACGAGCCCGCCCCCAGCCTCGTGGGCCCCCGGGGGCCCGAGATACAGCCCCCCAAAGCGAACCGGAAGCGAAAAACGCAAATATCTCGGCCAAATCTCGACGGATCCGGCGGGCACCGGGCTCGTTCGATCCGTCTCGTCGAGCTGAAAAAACTGATACGAGTTTCGTGATTTTTGGTGCTGTTTTCGCGGAGATATTAGCCGAAAACCGTCGGGCGCGATCCAAAATGGCGGCCGCCGATGACGTCACGATCTCGGGAGAAAATCGCCCGTATCTCGGCGACGCGGAGGCCCAGAGGGCTCAAATTCGGGTGGGGAGGTCCCACGGGGGCCCTTGCTCGAACCAGGCCGGTGGCGGGCCTCGGGGACGCCCCCTACCGGATCGCCGTTCGCTGGGACCCCCCGACTTTGAACGGCCGTAACTCGGGGACCCGGGCGAGTTGGACCTCGTGGGTGGGCTCCTTCGAAAGGCCCCGTCCGGCACTACGATCGATTAGAGTTTGGGGGATATTGAGCGAGGGGTTCTCGAGATATGAGCCGACAAAGCTGCGCCTTTGACCGGACGTAACTCCCTGACCCCGAGGCCCTCGGGGACGGGGGTGGGCTCGTTGGATAGGGCCCTTCGAGGCCTACAAACGACCCGAGTTTGAGATTTTTTCGCCGTGTGGTTTTCGAGATATTCGGGGAAAACTAAAATTTTTCCATTCGTTCAGTGGGTGAGGCTGTCACCCGTGTCTCCGAGGGGACTTCCAGGACCGCGGGGGCCACCTGGCCGTGCCCGAGGACGGTGAACCTTCCTCGGCGTGCCACCAGAGCCTCTGGGGTCCTGGAAGTCCCCACCCGCTGCAGGTTTTTGACTCTGAGGAATTTTCAGACCTCGAAAAGGGCCCCGACTTTGAACGGCCGTAACTCGGGGACCCGGGCGAGTTGGACCTCGTGGGTGGGCTCCTTCGAAAGGCCCCGTCCGGCACTACGATCGATCAGAGTTTGGGGAATATTGACCGAGGGGTTCTCGAGATGTGAGCCGACAAAGGTGCGCCTTTGACCGGACGTAACTCCCTGACCCAGAGGCCCTCTGGGACGGGGGTGGGCTCTTTGGATAGGGCTCATCGAGGCCTACAAACGACCCGAGTTTGAGATTTTTTCGCCGTGTGGTTTTCGAGATATTCGGGGAAAACCAAATGTCCCATTCGTTCAGTGGATTTGCCTGTCACCCATGTCTCCGAAGGGACTTCCAGGACCGCGGGGGGCATCTGGCCTTGCCCGAGGACGGTGAACCTTCCCCGGCCCGCCACCAGAGCATCTGGTGCCCTGGAAGTCCACACCCACTGCACGTTTTTGACTCTGAGGAATTTTCAGACCTCGAAAAGGGCCCCGACTTTGAACGGTCGTAACTCGGGGACCCGGGCGAGTTGGACCTCGTGGGTGGGCTCCTTCGAAAGGCCCCGTCCGGCACTACGATCGATCAGAGTTTGGGGAATATTGACCGAGGGGTTCTCGAGATGTGAGCCGACAAAGGTGCGCCTTTGACCGGACGTAACTCCCTGACCCAGAGGCCCTCTGGGACGGGGGTGGGCTCTTTGGATAGGGCCCATCGGGGCCTACAAACGACCCGAGTTTGAGATTTTTTCGCCGTGTGGTTTTCGAGATATTCGGGGAAAACCAAATGTCCCATTCGTTCAGTGGATTTGCCTGTCACCCATGTCTCCGAAGGGACTTCCAGGACCGCGGGGGCCATCTGGCCTTGCCCGAGGACGGTGAACCTTCCTCGGCCCGCCACCAGAGCCTCTGGTGCCCTGGAAGTCCACACCCACTGCACGTTTTTGACTCTGAGGAATTTTCAGACCTCGAAAAGGGCCCCCCCGACTTTGAACGGTCGTAACTCGGGGACCCGGGCGAGTTGGACCTCTTGGGTGGGCTCCTTCGAAAGGCCCCGTCCAGCACTACGATCGATCAGAGTTTGGGGAATATTGACCGAGGGGTTCTCGAGATGTGAGCCGACAAAGGTGCGCCTTTGACCGGACGTAACTCCCTGACCCAGAGGCCCTCTGGGACGGGGGTGGGCTCTTTGGATAGGGCCCATCGGGGCCTACAAACGACCCGAGTTTGAGATTTTTTCGCCGTGTGGTTTTCGAGATATTCGGGGAAAACCAAATGTCCCATTCGTTCAGTGGATTTGCCTGTCACCCATGTCTCCGAGGGGACTTCCAGGACCGCGGGGGCCATCTGGCCTTGCCCGAGGACGGTGAACCTTCCCCGGCCTGCCACCAGAGCATCTGGTGCCCTGGAAGTCCACACCCACTGCAGGTTTTTGACTCTGAGGAATTTTCAGACCTCGAAAAGGGCCCCCCGACTTTGAACGGCCGTAACTCGGGGACCCGGGCGAGTTGGACCTCGTGGGTGGGCTCCTTCGAAAGGCCCCGTCCAGCACTACGATCGATCAGAGTTTGGGGAATATTGACCGAGGGGTTCTCGAGATGTGAGCCGACAAAGGTGCGCCTTTGACCGGACGTAACTCCCTGACCCAGAGGCCCTCTGGGACGGGGGTGGGCTCTTTGGATAGGGCTCATCGAGGCCTACAAACGACCCGAGTTTGAGATTTTTTCGCCGTGTGGTTTTCGAGATATTCGGGGAAAACCAAATGTCCCATTCGTTCAGTGGATTTGCCTGTCACCCATGTCTCCGAAGGGACTTCCAGGACCGCGGGGGCCATCTGGCCTTGCCCGAGGACGGTGAACCTTCCTCGGCCCGCCACCAGAGCCTCTGGGGTCCTGGAAGTCCACTCCCACTGCACGTTTTTGACTCTGAGGAATTTTCAGAACTCGAAAAGGGCCCCGACTTTGAACGGCCGTAACTCGGGGACCCGGCCGCCCAGAGGCACCAGACTCGGGTCAAAGTAGGGTCTGGGTGGGCCCCTCGCAACGAGCCCACCCCCGAGCTCCGGGGCCCCCCGGTCCCGGAGAAAAGGGGCCCGACGGGACGGGGCGCCCATCGGAAGGAAAGGTCCCAGGGGCCCGGGGAGGCGGGGTCCGAGAGGGCCCGGGGGGAGCCCCCGACACCCGAAAGGGCGAGCCGCTGGGCCCTCCCCTTTCCGAGACACGGGCCGTTTTGTCCAAAAGTCCCCCGCGCGTAACCGGCCGTGTCTCGGGACCCGAAGGGCCCAGCGGCTCGGGACGGCGGGTGCCGGGGCCACCCTAGGGGACCCTGCTTCTCCCGCCGTCCCGAGCCACTGGGACCTTCCGGTCCCGAGATACGGCCACTTCCGGTCCAGCTTTGACCGGGCGTAACTCGGGGACCCGGGCGAGTTGGACCTCGTGGGTGGGCTCCTTCGAAAGGCCCCCTCCGGCACTACGATCGATCAGAGTTTGGGGAATATTGAGCGAGGGGTTCTCGAGATGTGAGCCGACAAATGTTACGCCTTTGACCGGACGTAACTCCCTGACCCAGAGGCCCTCTGGGACGGGGGTGGGCTCGTTGGATAGGGCCCATCGAGGCCCACAAACGACCCGAGTTTGAGATTTTTTCGCCGTGCGGTTTTCGAGATATTTGCCAAAAACCAAATGTCCCATTCGTTCAGTGGATTTGCCTGTCACCCATGTCTCCGAAGGGACTTCCAGGACCGCGGGGGCCATCTGGCCTTGCCCGAGGACGGTGAACCTTCCTCGGCCCGCCACCAGAGCCTCTGGGGTCCTGGAAGTCCACTCCCACTGCACGTTTTTGACTCTGAGGAATTTTCAGACCTCGAAAAGGGCCCCGACTTTGAACGGCCGTAACTCGGGGACCCGGCCGCCCAGAGGCGCCAGACTCGGGTCAAAGTAGGGTCTGGGTGGGCCCCTCGCAACGAGCCCACCCCCGAGCTCCGGGGCCCCCCGGTCCCGGAGAAAAGGGGCCCGACGGGACGGGGCGCCCATCGGAAGGAAAGGTCCCAGGGGCCCGGGGAGGCGGGGTTCGAGAGGGCCCGGGGGGAGCCCCCGACACCCGAAAGGGCGAGCCGCTGGGCCCTCCCCTTTCCGAGACACGGGCCGTTTTGTCCAAAAGTCCCCCGCGCGTAACCGGCCGTGTCTCGGGACCCGAAGGGCCCAGCGGCTCGGGACGGCGGGTGCCGGGGCCACCCTAGGGGACCCTGCTTCTCCCGCCGTCCCGAGCCACGGGGACCTTCCGGTCCCGAGATACGGCCACTTCCTGTCCAGCTTTGACCGGGCGTAACTCGGAGAGGAAGCCGAGTTGGGGCGCGACGCTCTGGGCGTTGGGGGACCTCGAGGAGACCCCCCCACACCGGGCGTGTGGAGCCCCAACTCGGCTTGGTTCCGGAGATATGCCTGTTTGAAATTTCAACTTTGACCGGATGTAACTCGAAAAGTAAGCCGAGTCGGGGCCCCACACTCTGGGCCTGGGGGGGACCTCGAGGAGACCCCCCCACACCGGGCGTGTGGAGCCCCAACTCGGCTTGGTCCCAGAGATATGCCTGTTTCAAATTTCAACTTTGACCCAGCGTATCCAAAAAAATAAGCCGAGTTGGGGCTCCGCACTCTGGGCCTGGGGGGTCCACCGGGAGACCCCCCCGCGCCCAGAGGATGGAGCCCCAACTCGGCTTCATCACTGAGATACACCGGTTCACTGGTTCCCCCCTACCTTAAGAGAGTCATGGTTACTCCCGCCGTTTACCCGACTCGGGGAACCGGGACTTTGGGCCTGGGGGAGACCCACGGTCTGCCCCCCCACCGCGTCGAGGGAACCAGGGGCCCGGCCCTGGACCCCCACCGAGGTCCACCCTCCGCCCGACTCGGAGAACCAGAGCTCTGGGAGGGGACCCCCGACTCGGTCCACCCTCTGCCCGACGCAGAGAACCAGAGCTCTGGGCGGGGACCGCCAACTCGGTCCACCCTCCGCAGAGAACCAGAGCTCTGGGCAGGGACCCGGTGAATCCCCGTAAGGCACTGAGGATTTCAGCACATGTGTTGAAGGCCCGGTGAATCCCCGTAAGGCACTGAGGATTTCAGCACATGTGTTGAAGGCCCGGTGAATCCCCGTAAGGCACTGAGGATTTCAGCACATGTGTTGAAGGCCCGGTGAATCCCCGTAAGGCACTGAGGATTTCAGCACATGTGTTGAAGGCCAGGACCAGAGCTCTGGGCAGGGACCCCCAACTCGGTCCACCCTCTGCCCGACGCAGAGAACCAGAGCTCTGGGCAGGGACCCCCAACTCGGTCCACCCTCCGCCCGACTCGGAGAACCAGAGCTCTGGGCGGGGACCCCCAACTCGGTCCACCCTCTGCCCGACGCAGAGAACCAGAGCTCTGGGCAGGGACCCCCAACTCGGTCCACCCTCCGCCCGAATCGGAGAACCAGAGCTCTGGGCGGGGACCCCCAACTCGGTCCACCCTCCGCCCGACTCGGAGAACCAGAGCTCTGGGCGGGGACCCCCAACTCGGTCCACCCACCGCCCGACTCGGAGAACCAGAGCTCTGGGCAGGGACCCCCCAACTCGGTCCACCCTCCGCCCGACTCGGAGAACCAGAGCTCTGGGCGGGAACCCCCCAACTCGGTCCACCCTCTGCCCGACGCAGAGAACCAGGGCTCTGGGCGGGGACCCCCAACTCGGTCCACCCTCTGCCCGACGCAGAGAACCAGAGCTCTGGGCGGGGACCCCCAACTCGGTCCACCCTCTGCCCGACGCAGAGAACCAGAGCTCTGGGCGGGGACCCCCAACTCGGTCCACCCTCTGCCCGACGCAGAGAACCAGAGCTCCAGCACAGCCCTGGCCCACACCCTCACCCGAGCACCAGCCGAACCCGGGGGTCCCACACTTAAGCCCGGGTACTATTTCCCAGCCAACCCGCGCCTCCAGGGAACCGCGCCACTGGTATACCAGAATCGACTTAGGTTTTGGCCGGGTATTTTTTTTCCATGGTTCTCAATGGCCGAGTTTACCCGGCCTCTGCCCGCCTCAGGGAACCAGGGACCCGGCCGTGGACCCCCACCACGGTCCACCCTCCGCCCGACTCGGAGAACCAGAGCTCCAGCACAACTCGGGACCACACCCTACCTAGCGCACCGGCCGAACCCGGGGGTCCCACACTTAAGCCCGGGTACTATTTCCCAGCCAACCCGCGCCTCCAGAGAACCGCGCCACTGGTATACCAGAATCGACTTAGGTTTTGGCCGGGTTTTTTTTTCCTCCATGGTTCCCTCCGGCCGAGGTCCTCCTGCCTCTGCCTCTGCCCGCCTCGGGGAACCAGAGCTCTGGGCATGGACCCCCACCACGGTCCACCCTTCGCCCGAC
>JAROOI010000481.1:0-27029 GCA_030578255.1 Tiaroga cobitis | reverse complement strand
TGATTCTAGGGCTGTCACTTTACGTTCGAAAATCGATTGCACAATCAATCGGACCAACCAACACAAGTATCGAAAACGAAAATATAGGGAATCGATTTTAGCGGCCCTTTTTTTTTTTTTTTTACCAAAAATGTGTTTTAGGTGGACAGATCAATACAGCACACAGAATATGTAGGATGTTGGAAAATAACATGATAAAAATAAAATAATGTCTTTTCTGTTAACCAAATACTTTTTAATATTCGCTATTACTTCAATGCAAGTGAACAAGCGCGCCGTTATTTGTTGCTCAGTGACGTGTGTGTTCAAGTAAGCCAGAAATGCGCAGATTCTGTGTGATACGCTGTATTTAATATATCATGAGGACTCACGAGTTGCGTATTTGCGCTAAATCCGCGCAGATTTGGCTTACACGAACTTCCACAGCAAAGAAAGTGAGTAAACATAGAGACACGCCAGATCGGCTCGTGATTTGACAGCGTTTCCCGCCAAAGTTCATTTTTACCCGCATTTGGCGGGTCGGAGGGTGTTAATCTCAATCCCTGAATGTTGCGCTCCTGTTTGTCATTGTGCACGAAACTTAACGCCAATAAATCATCAGAAATATTGCTGACTTGTGCGTCTCAAGCGCCCTCTTTACGCTCGTCCTAATGCCTGTTAGGTGTCCGTGGATTTGCCTGTATTTGGTGATGAAAATGGAAACGTCTTTAGACATGGAAAATCGATTTTACAATTGATTCAATGAACACTTAGGTCTCAAAAATCGAACAGGATTTTTTCACAAAAGTGACAGCCCTAATTGATTCTGAGCCGCCTGAAACGAGTCGTCAGTAATTCCAGTCTCACTTCCTGTTACAAATCTACGTAACAATGTAACAAATTTGCATCACATAACGTTTGGTTATGACGTGTGCTATGCACCCAGCTCAGCCGCATCGAACTTCCACTGTAAACACATGTATGATGCGAAAACGAAACCATCGAGCGAAATACTGGAGTGAACATGGCTGTGAACGACTTTTGCAGATTATGTGAAGTAAATCTACACATCCACGGTACAATCAGGGCCTCTAAGCTAATATTTGACAGTAGAGAGAAACAAGAAAATATTTGCAGCCAACTGTCAAAGTTAGGATTAGTTCTGTTAAACACAGCTCTTTGTTCATCTCGAGTCTGTCGGAAATGCTGCAACTGAATTGCAAGATTACAGCACGACATGGCAATATTTAAGAACTGGAAAAGAAAGGAGACACTGACCTGTCAAAAGGGTGCCAGTTCGAGCTCGACAGATAAAAGAGACCGAGATAAAAAAGGGCCACGACATCACCTCCATTCAAAATGTTTAACAAACACTCTATTTGTTCGGGCTTCAGTTTGCTAATGCCGGGAATATTCTCCACAACAGAGCGGATTGCATCCCGTGTCTCCATATCCGCGGTCGTTTTCGATTTCCCCAATCTTAAACTCGGTGCTTAGCGTCTACGTCACCGCTCTCAGCCCGCCCTCTGTTCGTTGATTGGCCGGCTGTTTTCAGGCCGGAGGAAATCTGAGAGAATGGTCGCTATCTCAGACTGATGCTGCGTCCCAATTCGCCTACTTATACTACGCCCTAAAAGCATGTACTCTTTTTGTGAAGAAAAAGTACATACTTTTGAGTGTGTACCAAAAGAGTAGGCAAGGTTTGGGACATACTACTTCGTCATCTTTAACGGACAGATCTGTCGCGTGCATCCTATCTCCGTAAACTGCCCTGTCAATCATCTTGTCACAGTTAGAATACTCCATTCAATCTAAGTGAATTTCTTACGGTTTCGGAGAGAAATGTTGTAGCACGTTCATCTGCCAGTCATGGGTCTTTCATGCCGAGACTCTCCTCATGTTTTAATATAATAATGCATTTAAAAGTTAATGGCTAAACGTATCTTTGCAAGAGTTCACAATGCTGCTGCAGATGCAATATAATGTAGACAACATTGAATAAATACATTATCGTCAGGTTAGATACTGATAATGAATCACTCAAACCCCTTTATCTAAACCTCTCTACACAACCGCCGGACTCCATGTCGGACTCCATGTCTGTAGTTTTTGAACACTTTTCACTCGTGTTTGTAGTTCTAACCGAATCCTCGTCCAACGCGCAATGGGTTGTGGGCAATAACAGCCGTTAGAGTGCGCATCAATCTGCACTTCGGATTCTGACCGGATATAGTAGACCATCTGGGTCTGTTTGGGACACTCATTTCAACATACTACGATTTGGGACGTACTCATTCTATTTTCGAATACTATTTAGGACGGATAGGATACGCGGCAGCATGAGTACAGAAGCGAACTGAAATAGAGCGGAAGTACGAAGTCTGACGTAGTCAGGCTGATTTTGACCTGGTGTGACTTATAGTCAGGTGCTAATTACTTTCTGGAAAATACGGTAATCTACTTTAAATGGCTTAAAGTCATTATTCACTCAAACTCTGTTTGCCACAAAAGCAGAAACTTTAAAGAATGTTCTTCTTTTCCATAAAATGACTGTGACTGCAAAAACCCCATAAACTAGTCGAGCGCACTCTATTCCAATCTTTGTGTTAGGAACCATTCGAAATTTTAGTTATTCTTTCAAAATCTTCCCCTTGAAATAAAGCTCACATGTCGTATGGACTTTTGATGTTTTTATGTCCTTTTTGGGGCAAGACAGGCGGCGGCAGAATCACTATGAACCATCACTGTATGGAAAAGAGCTGCGCGTACTTTCTTCAAAATATCTACTTTTGCTTTTGCTCCACGGGAAAAAATAACTTATTGCTTATTGGTTTGGAGACTCCATTCACACTTTATCCACACTTTTTGTAGACACATTTGTGGATAAATTCAACTTGTTCACAACCACCTAGCATGTATTTTCTTTAAGGAATATGTAAATAGTTTTGTTGTTGATGCACACCACAAACGTCACCAGCATGTTGATTCCGCCCGTGTTGACGAAGTGTCCTGGTGTGTGTGCAGGTGATGCAGGCGTACCAGGCAGGGGTGGCGGCTCTGAGAATATCTCTGAAGGGTGTGACTGTGGAGCGAGCAGAGAACCTGGTGGATCAGATACAAGAGGTGACGTATGACAAATCTGCATTGGAGCTATGCATGATATTTTGAATGAAGGTCTTTATTTTGCATTTATGCTTTTTGCACAGTTATGCGACACTCAGGATGAAGTCAACCAGACTCTTGCCGGTGGGGTGCTGGATTCTGGTATTCAAGTTTCACTTTATGTATTTCACTGTGCTCACACATACATTTAAAGCTAAAAAGGGCCAGGTGTATTCTGAATATCAGCCATTTCTGCAGACAATGAGAGCGTTTCTGCGTGTGGAGTAGGGTTGGGAATCGAAAAGCGATTCCAATTCTGGATTCAAACACTTGAGGTCAGGAATCGGATACTTGTTATAAAATAAAAAAATTCGATTCCCCTTATAGATTCCTTTGTGAGCATTTCAATATGAAATTCAAGCGCTGTGTGCTGATTTATGTGCCGCACACACAAACGTGTGTACAGGAAATTTTAATGTGATTTTAAACCATTCAAGTGCGCGCTGTTTTCTGTGCTGCAGGCGTGTGTAACTATATTGGATCTGTGCAACTCTTAACATTCCTGCTGCCGTCTCTATAATAACACTAATCAAACAACAAAAGACAAAAAGAAAATTCACTCGTTCTTGACTGAAATTTGTGATGTTATATATTAGTTAGGCTAAAATTATATTAGTTAGGCTAGTTCCTTGCGTAAGTGTTCTTTAGCCTGTTGTTTTTTGTTTATGATATTTAGCTACAATTAAATGTTTTGCAATAAGCCTAATTGATAATGATCTCTAAGGACTTTTTTTTTTTTTTTTTTTTACCTTGGAATCGAAATTAGGAATCGATATGAAACGGAATCGTTAAAATTTAAATGATACCCGACCCTAGTGTTTTAGTATGGGGTTTGCTATGATTGGCATTTCTCCCATACAGGCTTCTACTATTCATTCATCAATGACAATACCGACTGGACTGTGTGTCTTTACCATAAATTTGGCTAAAAGAGTGAATAATTCCTCATGTTCTCATAGGTGAGGATTCAGAGGAGTTGGAGGAGGAGCTGAAGTCATTATTGGAGAACACTATCCTAGATAAGGACGTGCTCCCAGTGGTGCCCACGCACCCTCTCTCTCCTCCCAGGAAAACTGGTGTCCCAGATGCGGATTTCATCCAGTCTCTGCCCTGCGTGCCTGACTCCAGCCTGGGCATCACAGATGAGGAGCTGGACAGAGAGCTGAGTCGACTCACAGTCTCTGACACAGGTTTCTTTACGCTCTTCTTTTAGCGCTTTTGTTATTTTCTATATGTTTCTAATGCCGGTGACACACTTAACGACTAGCTGAAACATTAAACACACTTACAGACTGTTTCCAACGACTGCAGCAGATTTTAAACACCAACTGTGAACACCGACTGAACGCGACTCGCCCCGTTTGGGCATGATCAGTCGTAAGTATCAAATGACATTCACAATCGTCCGTACAGTCGTGAAGAGTGTCCCCGGCTTAAAGGGTTAGTTCACCCAAAAATGAAAATTAAGTCATTAATTACTCACCCCCATGCTGTACCAACCCCGTAAGACCTTCGTTCGTCTTTGGAACACAAATGAAGATATTTATGATTAAATCTGAGAGGTGGATCACTCCTCCATAGGCTCCCTAAGGGAATGAAACTTGACGGCCCAGAAAGTCATTAAAGGAAATGTTTAAATAAACTTATAGTTGAGCCACTGTTGTGACATGGAATATTTAAACATTTTCTTCATTGACTTTCTGGGACGTCAGGATTCATTCCCTTAGGGAGCCTATGGAGGAGTGATCCAGCTGTCACATTTAATCATAAATATCTTCATTTGTGTTCCGAAGACGAACGAAGGTCTTACGGGGTTGGTACAGCATGGGGGTGAGTAATTAATGACTTAATTTTCATTTTTGGGTGAACTAACCCTTTAAAGTCCCTGTAAAGTCAAAATTAAGTATGTGTTCTGAGTTTGTCACACCACAGAAAAATGTATTATTAGCCACCCAGCCAAATTTGAATGATAAAAAAAGCCGGCAAGTACATAAAATAAGCTGTCAAAATCTTGAAAAAATGAGCAGCTCTCTCTGCTCTCAAACGCTGGGGGCGTGTCCGCTGGCTGCGCTGAAACCACGCCCACTCGCGGGAAAGCTGCCGATGGTAATATTAGGTGATATACAGCTTTCGGGACGGGGAGATGAAGGCCGAGACGGGAGATAGTCGGTTCGGTCCATTCACCAGTAACAGCGGATTATCAGTGAATCCCAGTTGTCTCAGACGACAGTTTATAAAACTATCCCGTGTAAAATGATCACAACAGAGGCGGGTGTTGGCGGTGATCCTCAGCTCTCCATCAAGGTGGCTCTTCACAAAATTAATCCAGCTCTTCTTGATGTGATCGTTTTTAGGAAATTTAAATAAAGATACCGATCTGTTTAGTACATGATCACATCCAGGTAGTAGCCTACGCATTTCCGTGTCGAAGGCATAGCTAGCTAGCAAACTGTAGGCTGTAGTAACTAATAGTACAGACAGTAACTCGCGATTGAGCGGCGATCTGATGCGAATGTGCTCTATTGTTAGGGGCGTGTCCAGGAGCTCATGGTCTCCAGTGCGTCATCAAGTAGGGGCGTGTCCAGGAGCTCATGGTCTCCAGTGCGTCATCAAGTAGGGGCGTGTCCAGGAGCTCATGGTCTCCAGTGCGTCATCAAGTAGGGGCGTGTCCAGGAGCTCATGGTCTCCAGTGCGTCATCAAGTAGGGGCGTGTCCAGGAGCTCATGGTCTCCAGTGCGTCATCGAGCCCCGTTTTAGCCCCGCCCAAAAAATCCGTAAAATAGCAATGGTGAAAAACTGTTTAACGGTCTAACTCAGTAATTCACAGTTCACAGTTCACAGTCTGTGTAATATGTTTTAGCAATACATTTCTAACATTTATAATGGGTTTAGAATTTTTTTGTAGAATTGCCTTTACAGGGACTTTAAAGATTTATGATTGTTATATACTGTATATTGGGTCATGTGACACTGATTACTGGAGTAATGATGCTGAAAATTCAGCTTTGCATCATATATTATCATTATCATACGTCATTAAAATAGAAAACCATTATTTTAAATTGTAATAATATTTCACAATTTTACTGTTTTTGTCTGTATTTTTGATCAAAGAAATGCAGGCTTAATGAGCAGAAGAGACTTCTTTCAAAAAACTTAAACAATAGCAATGCTTCCAAACTTTTGATCGTTACTGTATGTGTATATACACATATATACACACATACACACATACACATAGTAATACAGCTGCACTGTAAACAATAAATGTTAATAATTTGCAAAATAGAGATTAAAAACATCATTATTATTGAATCAGCCTCATAGCTATCGGGTCTGACGAATCTTAGACAATAAAATGTCAGTTGGTAAGAAAATGATTTTGGACAGAAGTACATTAACTTAGATACTGTTGAAATGTTATGCTCTTAATGTTGTGGCAATTTCCCCAATTGAATTAAAAATGTAACTTTCAAGGTATTGTATGGAATTTCGAAATTCCAATTTCGTGACGACATTATCTTGGCGTTAGGGATTTGAACAAACCTTAATAACATTTTAAAATGTTAATAAATATTCAAATGTTTCACAGACACAGAAGCTCCACCTTGCTACAGATGGTTTATTATGTTGGTGATGTTGATGTACCAGATTTATGTGTAAAGTGTTGAAACTGGTGGGTTGTTGTACATGTCAATCAAACGCCCCTTCCTGTCTAATTGTGCAGTTTGTTGTGACATCTTCCAGGTCAAGCTTGCCAGATTATCAATCAAACCATCCATCATTGATTCATTTCATTACCATCCATCCATTGATTCATTTCATTACCATCCATCCATTGATTGAATAACTCGGTTTCATTTTCGTATTTTATTCTAGTTTCAGTTTAGTTTTTGTTCTTTTTCTCTTTTCCTCATAATAGTCAGTGATTCTAAGCTTGTAACTTTGAGGTGAATTTCTCTTTATTGCGAGTCTTTCTGAATGTTTCCTTCTCTCTGCTCCGCAGTTCAGAGGAGGATGGAGTCGGCACAGTGAGCATTCAGCACAAGCACCAGCTACAACGGGTTCAACGCTGTCCGATAAAGCCATCAGATGCAGTACAGAACGTGTGTCCTTACATTGTAATACGCCCTACCAAGTCTTTATGAAGAGCCCTTATTCATGTTTGTAATAGCATGTTTATTTTGTTTTTTAAAGACAGTTTTAAGAGTGGCCTTCTTGAGTTTGTAAAGTCTGTACAATGTATTATTCTAATAAAACTACAAATTATGATGCCAAATAAACAATATTCTCTGTGCATTTGTTGAGAAGCGAGATGCTCACTCAGATGTGTCTACATTATTATTAATATTTTGCTAAGAATATAGTATATATCTGTTGTTTTTGTAAGTACATAGCCTCATTAAAAAGTTATGGACAATTATAGAAAGTTAGAAACTAAAGACAATAATTTACACCACTGTTCAAAGGTTTGGGACTGGTAATATTTACTATATTTTTTATCAAAAATACAGTAAAAGAGTAATATTGAGAATATTACTTTTTTTAAGATAATAAATAATTGATTTGATGGTGAATGTGAATCTGATCCTTCAGAAATTATTCTACGTAATATGCTGATTTGGTGCTCAAGGAATATGTATTATCAATGTTGAAAATAGTTATGCTTAATTTTTTTTATGGAAACCATGATACGCTTTTTCAGATTTGTTTTTTGAATAGAACGTTTAAAAACGAGCGTTTATCTGTAATATAAATCTTTTGTAACATCAATCATCCTTGCTACATAAGTTTTTTTTTTTTTTTTTATGTTACCGACCCTGCACTTTTGAACGGTAGTGTGTGGTCCTATTAAACAATATATTTTTATGATTCTAAAAGAATATGATTTGACCTTAGGCTGTAAAAAATAAAAATAAATGTGACCTATAAATATCATAGACAGGTAAATATGAATGACGAATGGAAACGCAAAATGACGTCATGGCAGCAGTGTACACGCAGGCGCAAGTTTCCGGCATCTACGCGCATGCGCACTAACCGTCTTTACTACTGCTCGTACTGAACTGTTGCTCGGTAACTACCGGGAATTAGAGCCTTTTCTCGGCCGAATTTGAACTATCACCACTACCACAGGAATTAAACTGCCATATTAATGTGTTCACCGAGAGGATTTCAATTCTTGGACTCTTGAATTCGTAACGTAAATCTCAGAGGATGGCTGTATTATTGACGCATCCGTCCCAGATGTAGCCGAACGGTGAGAACATTTTCCTGCGTTCATACAGATATTTATCTAACTGTTAATCAGAGTATAAACACACCTGACAGCTTTAAATCACTCCAGTCTGTCTCTCCACAACCTGACCTACTTTTAAGTATCAAATAAACATCCTTTATCATGGAACTGTTCTCGGCCTGGGAAACGCACAGCTCGTGATAAGACATTATCTGCGGTTGTGTTTCAAAATCTAGTGCGCTCCCTACCTAGGCAGCATTAAGGTTGTGTTCGAACATGGGGTTCACAGGCGCCTTCTACTGAATGCTGTCTATGTTGGCAACTAACTAGCTTGTAAGCTAAAGACATTAATTGCTATCTAGATCTCGAGCTAGACATCACAGCTGCACTTCTGTACTACAAGTGAACTAGTAAACGTTACACGTCACACTCCTGGCCGTGCTGATGCGGTTATTTAACTTCCTGATGTGTGTCTGTCAGGACATGCCACGTCTCCTCAGCACACCTGCACACGCGTGAAAGACCTTGATCATGACGATGATGACTTGAAATATGACGTCATGGAGGAATACACCTGTATAGAGAAGAGGTTGCCAGTAAAGGTTTGATTCGTCCACCTCACCTGTTCATCCACTCCAGCGATGGGAAGGCAAGTACAAAACTGAAGTCATTTGAGGGAAGGGGTTTTCTCATATGGGAAAAGTTGATTTGTGAAATCTTATGTAAGGCAAATAAATGATTACCCTATTGTTATCAATGAAGTTTCTTATGCTTGACAAACCCTTAAAGTCGAGATAAATTAAGAATCGTTGCTTTTTACACGGTAAATGCACAATCCTTGTGTTATTGTGGATGATTCATCAGTGTCAAAATAATTGTAAATTTTTTTAACGTTTGTCACTGCGCTGACATTAGCTATGTACATTGAATAAAGCAAAACAAGAAAAAATGTAGTCATCGTATAATATATCAGGGATTAATTAATTCGCCAAGCAGATTTCACAACAGGTTCAAGTTTGTCAATCGAATTCACTGTTGACCAACAGAAACCATTGTCTATTGTCAATAGTGTAGCAATGCATGACGCTCAGCTCACAAAAGTTGCTTGGTTTGAAGCATGTTTTGTGTGAGCTGAGCTTCATGCATTGCTAACACAATTGACAATGGACCTTTTTTGCCTGTGATATTTTGACCTTGCAACTTTGCACTTTAAAGTCGGCATGAAACAGAAGTTGCAATAGTCTTTTCTTCCCTATTGTGACGTATATCGGCGTGAAACGGCTTCTCGAACAGGAACAAATGTAGGGCGGGACTTGATTTTATCCATGGGGAATTGATTGGATGGTTGTGGTTTGCTATTGGTGGATCTCATGTGAGTGATAGGTTGCCCCGCCCTCACGCCAGTAAACACATCATCAGAGAAGAGAAGATATGTCTTAAAGGGTTATTTTGTTTAAAGATAATGAATTTCAAAAAAAAAAATGATGTGCACGAATAAAACATTTATAATAAATACTGCAATGGTCAATAAAAAACAAGAATTGTCTGTTTTGATTTCATGGTGGCTTTAATACATCTTTGCTTTTACTCAAAATGGATAAAATAACACTTAATTAAAAAATGTGGGCTACTCTACCAATTCAGTCCTATGCAAAGCATGCTGGAAGAATACACAGTTTTAGTTAATGCAGCAAAACTGATTCATGTCATCCATGCACAAATGGATTAAGTCAACTTTAATTTGACATAGTAAAGTGTACTGAAGACATGAAATTAAGATGTAATAAAGTGTTCAGCAATTGTTTAGCTCATTTTAATTAAAAGGTTAGTTAGACAATTCTGTCATCATTTACCGGTACTTGTTTATTTTAAGACTTTCATTCATCCTTGGGACACAAATGAAAATGTTTTTAATGAAATTTGAAGAAAAAAAAACTTTCACCCCAAACTCTTGACGGTTCATAAAAAGGTCATAAAAGAAATGAGCGGTTTAATCCAAGTCTTCTAAATTAAGTCTGTTGTTCATCATATAAAGCAAAAGTGTCTTTACATAGAGTTTTGCATTAATGGACATTTCATTAAAAATCTTCATTTGTGTTTTTCCGAAGAGGAATGAAAGTCTTATGGGTTTGGAACGACATGAGAGTGAGTAATTGACTGAGGATTTTCATGTTTGTGTCAACTAACCCTTTAAGTGACTAGAACAAGCAACACAAATCTTTTTTTCCGCTGCTCGTCTTTCCCAATTTGAACCGAGCTAAAAGGATCCAGTGTCCATAGTGATGCATTGCTCATCATTATTTTTTACCCCCTGCAGGATTAGCATTTCCTGCCTGTTTCCAGCATCCTGGCACTTCAGCCTGTCTCCGGTGGTGCTGCCCCGGTTCCTGCTGCCGTCCTTCAGGCAGTTGCTGCTGCTGGGTCTGCTGGCCGGTGTGACGGGGGTGCTGTACCTGCTGCTGGTCACGGAGAAGGGCCAGTACAGCTGGTTAAGAGAGGACCGGCACCTCCACACGTAAAACACCCATCACTCCTGATCACTTCTCTTACTTCTGTAACGCATCTCAGCCAATCTAATCATCGTGATCAATGTGTCTCATCTAGACGTTTGGGTCGGGTGCCGGACATGGATGCCACGGACACCAGCAACCCCAATCTGAACTACGGGCTGGTGGTGGACTGTGGAAGTAGTGGCTCCCGCGTGTTCGTATACACATGGCCCCGGCACAACGGCAACCTGCACGAACTCCTCGACATCAAGCAGATGCGAGACAAGCACAGGAAGCCTGTAGTGATGAAGATCAAGCCAGGTCAGTGTGGGAATGAATGAGCAGAATCATGGCCTGGAATGGTAAACTTAGTAGTCAACCGATATTGATTGATGGCCTGTGCTGATATCTTAGGCCGCATTTACATTACATTACAAGTGACCCAATTCTGATTCTCCAATTCTCCCATGTGATGTGACACAGATCGGATATGAATCACGAACGTGTTAGCAGGAAAAAAAGCACATGGATTCTGATATTCTCAGATCGGTTTTAGGCCTCGTTCATATGCGGAAATAAATCTGATATGAATCGGACACGTGCATTTGAGTCCGCCATGTAAGCGGACAGATCTGAAGTCGTACATCATTGAAAAAGCGAGACCTGACATCATCTCAGGTGGACAGCAACCAGTAGCGATCGTTGATGCAGCAAGGCCTCTCCTCTTGTTTTTCTCCGCCTGAAGAGACCGATGTTTTGCTGACCTTTTAAAGATGATCCGGAAAGCAAAAGCTTGTATTATCATTTCAACCGTGCCTGTTGCAAATCGCGCCTTTTCGGCCTAAGCTTTTCCGGGTCAGTATACACTTGGCAAAACAACCCAAGTTAAACAGTGTAAATGCAGATATGGGTCACTTTTAAAAGATGATGTAAGCTGGTCGTCAAATCGGATATAGTCAACAAATTGGATTTGGCCTGCAGTGTAAATGCGGCCAGGGAACAGGTGCTTTTATTGCTTTCAAAATTAAAGTCCCGTTCACTGTCCTGCTTCGAACATATCGGACAAACAGAAAAACGTTTTATTTCTTTATTACTATTAAACATGAATGAACATCAGATGGAATGTTAAAAGAAGCAAGTGCAACTTGCTGAAATGTGTCATGTCTCATGTAATCGCTCAACCAGTGGTTCAACCGGAAAGACATAAATATAACAGCTTGTAAACAATAAATCAGGTATGCACTATATTACATATATATATTACATGCACTGTATTATTCATTATGTTTTTATTTTAACTTAAAGTCCCCATGTAGTCAATCATTTTATCCCTTAAAACTCACCTTTGATCACCAAAATTACATATTTAAATGTTTTTTCATTGAGCTTGATTTGAGAAAAATACTTTACCTGATATATATACAAATTAATCAGTGTTGAATCAAAACTAAATCATGAGGTTGAAACGTCCCTATGAATAATATTATTACCGGTCTGTTCAGGTATCTCTGAGTATGCATCCACACCAGACAAGGCCAGCGACTACATCAGCCCTCTGTTGAGCTTTGCTGCTCAGCACATCCCTAAAAACAAGCACCAGGAAACGCCTCTCTACATCCTGTGCACTGCGGGGATGAGAGTCCTGCCTGAAAGGTGTCCAGTCACACACTTCCATTAGATGCATGCTGTGGGAAAGCCGCCACATGTGCTAAGAGATGTGTTTGTTTGCAGTCAACAGGAGGCCCTGCTCGAGGATTTGCGGACTGACATTCCTGTGAATTTCAACTTCTTGTTCTCCGACTCGCATGTGGAAGTTATCTCCGGCAAACAGGAAGGTTAGAACCACCTCTGAACCTTTCTAGAACATCTCTGGAGTCATCAGTTCGTAAATGAAAGGGTTAATTCAAATGTTGCACAAATCCACACTACCGTTTAACAGTTTGGAGTCCGGACCGTTTTGAAAAAAAGGATCTTGTGCTCACTAAGGCTGCATTTATTTGATCAAAAATACAGTAGAAATTAGTGCTGCACGATTAATCGTATCGCGATCGTAATCGCGATGTATTCGTAATCACTGCGATTTTATATGAAATAAACAAATTAGGGCTGTTAACGCAGCATCTGTTATTTTTTTGTCATCCTTTGGCTAGTGTTACATGATCCCGCTCTTATTCACGCGAATGCTTTAGTTTAAACCATTCAGCCAGTCAAAAGAGAGCGCGCTGCCTGTGAATGTCCTGACTGAAAGACGCGCGCCAGTATCATGCGCATGCACAATCCGCGCGCCAGAATACAGTTCTCTTTCCGCTTGAAGTGAACGAACAATAACACACACAATTATACCAAAATATCATTTGTCGAGTGTCTTCATCATAACATAAGAGCAGTCTTATGATGGTCGTCGACGTAAAGAGTTGTGAGAGAATAAGGCGCGTGTGAGATCCGCGTCTCTGTCAGCAACTCTTAAAGGGCCAGCATCCAATAATGCTTTCTGTCAGTAAAGTTAATCAAAGAACAAAGGAAACAGAGAAAAACACTCACTGCTCTTGACCAAAGAACTTGTGTAGCTTTAAATAGGATTTTAGTCCATATAATTTATGCAGCGTAGACTGTTTAATAACTTTATACAATTTCTGTATGTCCTACTTGTTAGACAGGAAGAGCACAGGTAAATATGACATTTATTATGGGTTTATGTGAGGATTGTTTGAAGTTCACTTAAATTAAAATTAAATTCATTTTTATCCAGACATCAATGGTTTATTGATCATTATAGGTGTTATCAATCATTTAGTTGTTGTTGATAGTTTGAGTTGAGAAATACACATTTCAGAATTATCACTAATCTGTGTGTGCATTTTGCTTTAGAACCAAGCAAGTTGACTCATGAAACCATTTGTTTATTATATCGCAATCGCATATCGCAAGATTGACCTCAATAATCGCAATATGACATTTTCCCCAAATCGTGCAGCCCTAGTAGAAATAGTAATATTGTGAAATATTATTATTACAATGTAAAATAACTGCTTTATATTTTAATTTCTAATTTATTCCTGTGATCAAAGCTGAATTTTCAGCATCATTACTCCAGTCTTCAGTGTCACATGATCCTTCAGAAATTATTCTAATATGATGATTTGATGCTCAAGGAACATTTCTGATTATTATCAGTGTTGATTTTCATGGAATCTTTTATACTTTTTTCAGAATTCTGTAATTTAATTTAATGCTTGATTTGTATTGGGACAGATACATTAAACATCGATAAAACTGGGACAACAGTCATCCAATGCATGTATCATAGTGCTTGTACCTAAAGCTAATTTGCAGCACTTGTCCCCAGAAGGGCTTTTATAAATACAATTATATTATAAATGTCTTTACTGTCACTGATCAATTTAATACATCCTTGCTGAATAAATGTATTTCATTGGGGAAAAAATTCTTACTGACCGCATTTTTTGTGCTGAGTGAAAACCTGAATTCTGTGGAATTGTATTTATTTATTTTCTATTTTTGCAGGAGTATATGCATGGATAGGTATCAACTTTGTTCTGGGACGATTCAATCATGTTGAGGATGGTAAGAGATATTGTGCCATTTTCTTCTTTCGCAACATTTTGAACGCCCTACAAAAGAAATTTTTGTTTCAGCTACACTTCTCTTTTTTTTCTATTTTCTCGACTTGTGTCTCAGAACATGAGGCAGTGGTGGAGGTGCAGGTTCCCGGCAGTGACCAGCAGGAGACGCTGGTGCGCAAGCGTACGGCTGGTGTATTGGACATGGGCGGCGTCTCCACTCAAATTGCATACGAAGTGCCCAAAACTGTAAGCTTTGCTTCTCCACAACAGGTTATTATACAATTTCCCGTATATTTGAAAGCTAAAAGTTTGGCTTTGTCATTCTCACTCTCTCATTCTTGTTCTCCTGGTACTCTGTGGTCCTTGGCCCTGTGCAGTACAAGGCCATGGTGAATTTGCTGAACTGATGCCTTGGACTGAGATAAGCCTGCAGCATGCAGTATAGCAGCATGGTGCTTGCGCTCCGAGACCGATACTATCCGCTCCTCAGCCGGCATTCTTTAAAGAGACCATATTCATCACTTTTGTAAAATATTTGATTTTTCCCCCCTCCTGAGGTCCACTTGTAATATTAGTCAAGGTTTCTCATGGCAAAAATAGTTTAATAATTAATAAAAAATAATAATAATAATAATTTGTATTAATTTAATAATTAATTGGTAATTTGTAGGATCGCATTTGGAGTAATTAGTAGGATTGCGTTTAAATAATTATTAATTAGTAGGATTGCGTTTGAATAATTATTAATTAGTAGGATTGCGTTTGAATAATTATTAATTAGTAGGTTCCCGTTCGGAGTCATTCGTAGGTTCCCGTTCGGAGTCATTCGTAGGTTCCCGTTCGGAGTCATTCGTAGGTTCCCGTTCGGAGTCATTCGTAGGTTCCCGTTCGGAGTCATTCGTAGGTTCCCGTTCGGAGTCATTCGTAGGTTCCCGTTCGGAGTCATTCGTAGGTTCCCGTTCGGAGTCATTCGTAGGTTCCCGTTCGGAGTCATTCGTAGGTTCCCGTTCGGAGTCATTCGTAGGTTCCCGTTCGGAGTCATTCGTAGGTTCCCGTTCGGAGTCATTCGTAGGTTCCCGTTCGGAGTCATTCGTAGGTTCCCGTTCGGAGTCATTCGTAGGTTCCCGTTCGGAGTCATTCGTAGGTTCCCGTTCGGAGTCATTCGTAGGTTCCCGTTCGGAGTCATTCGTAGGTTCCCGTTCGGAGTCATTCGTAGGTTCCCGTTCGGAGTCATTCGTAGGTTCCCGTTCGGAGTCATTCGTAGGTTCCCGTTCGGAGTCATTCGTAGGTTCCCGTTCGGAGTCATTCGTAGGTTCCCGTTCGGAGTCATTCGTAGGTTCCCGTTCGGAGTCATTCGTAGGTTCCCGTTCGGAGTCATTCGTAGGTTCCCGTTCGGAGTCATTCGTAGGTTCCCGTTCGGAGTCATTCGTAGGTTCCCGTTCGGAGTCATTCGTAGGTTCCCGTTCGGAGTCATTCGTAGGTTCCCGTTCGGAGTCATTCGTAGGTTCCCGTTCGGAGTCATTCGTAGGTTCCCGTTCGGAGTCATTCGTAGGTTCCCGTTCGGAGTCATTCGTAGGTTCCCGTTCGGAGTCATTCGTAGGTTCCCGTTCGGAGTCATTCGTAGGTTCCCGTTCGGAGTCATTCGTAGGTTCCCGTTCGGAGTCATTCGTAGGTTCCCGTTCGGAGTCATTCGTAGGTTCCCGTTCGGAGTCATTCGTAGGTTCCCGTTCGGAGTCATTCGTAGGTTCCCGTTCGGAGTCATTCGTAGGTTCCCGTTCGGAGTCATTCGTAGGTTCCCGTTCGGAGTCATTCGTAGGTTCCCGTTCGGAGTCATTCGTAGGTTCCCGTTCGGAGTCATTCGTAGGTTCCCGTTCGGAGTCATTCGTAGGTTCCCGTTCGGAGTCATTCGTAGGTTCCCGTTCGGAGTCATTCGTAGGTTCCCGTTCGGAGTCATTCGTAGGTTCCCGTTCGGAGTCATTCGTAGGTTCCCGTTCGGAGTCATTCGTAGGTTCCCGTTCGGAGTCATTCGTAGGTTCCCGTTCGGAGTCATTCGTAGGTTCCCGTTCGGAGTCATTCGTAGGTTCCCGTTCGGTGTATTTTGCACAATAGCATTTGGAGTTTGACCTGCCTACGTCATACTGAGGATCAGGTTAAGGGACCTTCATCCTTAGTATTTAAATTTTTTCTAAAAATTTTGAATTGTTGGCTAATTCATATGAATTCGTGCGATCCCATTTGGAGTAATTCGTGCGATCCGGTTCAGAGTAATTCGTACAATCTGCTGCTTGTGTCCCAATGAGGTTGGGGTCGTGCTAAACAAATCATATCTTTTTTTTCAAATATTTACATTTTCTCTTCATCGGATTGTTTTATTTCAGATAGCCATTTCTTACCTCTCTCTGACTCTCATTATTAATCTGGCTGTTTTTCCTGCTGTACCTTTTTAGGCTTCTGTATGTAAATTAGATAACCCTGTTTTTACTTTTATTCATGATGTGACCCCTTTAAACAATATGGGATGATTTAATTGAATCCCAGTAATTATGGGAGAGTTTCATAGTCTAATATTAGACTTCTATTGTGTGTGTGCGTGTGCCATTTGGGTGTTTTTGACCTATATTTGACCTATTCTCAGCACAAATCCCAATGGCATGTAATCGGATATAACAGGATGCCTGCTGCTGGAATCAGGATGAAGTGTTCAAATGTTTTCCTTGTGTTCTTCAGTATTTTTCGCCAGCTGAATTAGAGCTTATGAGCTATTAAAGGAATGTTCTCAGATCAGCACTTTTGAAGCTGTGCTGTCGATTACCACTCAATATGATCATAATCTCTCATTTTGTACATACAACAACAAAAAATGTTTACAGTAATGCCCTTACAATGAAAGTCTATGGGTCAAGACACTACTATTTAAAGTTTGCGGTCTGTAAGATTTCTGTAAGAATGTTTTGAAAAGCAGTCTCTTCTACTCACCAAGGCTACATTTGTTTGATCAAATATACAGTAACAACAGTAATATTGTGAAATATTATTTATGTTACAATTTAAAAGAACTTTATTTTAACTTTCCATTTGAATATATTTAAAATATATTTTATTCCTGTGATCAAAGCTGAATTTTCAGCATCATTACTCCAGTCTTCAGCGTCACATGATCCTTCAGAAATCTAATATGATGAAGAAAAAAACATTTGTGATTATTATCAATGTTGAAAACTGTTGTGATGCTTATTTTTTTGGAAATTGTAATACATTTTATTTTCAGGGTTCTTTTAATAAAAAGTAAAAATAAATTTAGAATTTGTTTGTAAGTCTATAAAAATGGTCACTTTTGATCAATTTAACATGCTGGATAAGGACAAAGTATTGATTTCCTGCAAAGAACAAATTACTGACCCCAAACTTTTGAAGCGAAGACACAGGACTAAAACTGTGTTAACATGACACTAGTTTTATGAGATTATATAATAACTTGGTCTATGCAAAGCTATTGCCAGTCAGAAAAATCCCTCCACTGGAGGCCCATAGACTTCCATTGTAAGTGCATTCATGTAAATTTTCCAAATTACTGAAGGATGAGTTCATTATTTTCTGTGGTAATTCACATGCCACAGATGCTTTTGGTCGAGCTCCACTTGTTCTGAAACCCGAACATTCTTTTAAATGTCATCATGCAAATATGATGCTGCTTCCCGCTTCACTTGCTTTGCTGCCTTTGTGTTTAAAGAAATGTGCAATTCAGCCTCTCAGATCTGTAGATCTGTATTTTTAGAAGACTGTGTTGCCCAGAAGGAACCTCTGTTAACATGTGTTTTCCACAGCTGTCTTATATTTCTCTCTGTGCTACCAGGAAGAGATAGCCAAGAATTTGCTGGCGGAGTTTAACCTGGGCTGCGACGCTCACAGAACCGAACACGTGTACCGTGTTTACGTCTCAACCTTTTTGGGTTTCGGAGGAAACGCGGCCCGCCAGAGATATGAGGAAAACCTCATCAGCAACACACAAATCCAAAACAAGTATGATCTTTTTTTTTTTATTATTATGATTCAATCTAGATGATATCACTACTGTTCAAAAGGGGTCAGTCATTTTTTTTTTATTTAAGAAATGAATACTTTTATTCAGCAATGATGCAAAAGTGTCAATAAAGACGTTTAGAATGTTACAAAAGATTTCAATTTCAAATAAATGCTGTTCTTTTGAACTTTCTATTCATCAAAGAACCACATATTCCACACAAAAAAATTCAAGATTGATAATAATCAGAAGAAATGTTTCTTGCGCATCAAATCATCATATTAGGGTGATTTCTGAAGGATCATGTGACACTGGAGACTGGAGTAATGATGCTGAAAATTCAGCTTTGATCACAGGAATAAATAACATTTTACAATATATTCACATAGAATTTATTTTTTATTGTAATAATATTTCACAATATTACTATTTTTGGATCAAATAAATCCATCCTTGGTGAGCACTTCTTTTAAAAACATTAAAAAAAATCTTACCAGCCCCAAACTTTTGAATGGTAGTGTAGTCAAAATTATAACTTAAAATTAATACACGTTAATTTTCACACTCTTCCACCGAATGATCACAAGGAACAGCATTTCATATTTTTAAATGTACTAAATGATATACATCAATAAACTGAAATATTATCTACTTTTTTTTTCTAAAACTTTCAATTTATTAAAAATGATATCTGCCAGTATCTGTAAATATTAAGTTATAACAAAAACAATTATCAGTTCGGAATCAATTCATTGAAACAGACTGAACTTGAACTGATTCACAGTAATGCATCAAACTCACAATCTTGAAGTTTAAATAACCATTAACATAACAGGTTAAAACATCTTCCATTAAGTCTAACTAGTCATAGGAATCTTAACAGTATTCATGATGATGGGTAATTTTGCGCATATATATTGTGAACATTTGATCGGTCACCCGACATTTCTTAGAATTGTTCCATTGCTCTCCACGGTCTCCAGGCTCCTGGGTCAGCATCAGGGAGAGGGTTCAGACTCGCCCATCCTCGACCCCTGCCTGCCAGCTGACCTGCAGGATGAGCTGGGTCCTCAGGACCAGAGGGTGCACCTGCGTGGCACAGGAGACTTCGAGCGCTGCCGTCTGCTGCTCCAGCCGTTCCTCAACCGCACCAATGACACCAACACATCGCTCAACGGAGTCTACCAGCCGCCCATCGACTTCCCCAACAGCCAGTTCTACGGCTTCTCTGAGTTTTACTACTGTACTGAAGATGTGCTGCGCATGGGAGGAGTCTACAACTCCACCAAATATTCCAATGCTGCTAAGGTACACTGACGCCCTGGAACGCCAAACGAGGGTGTTCACCATGTTCTTTTTCCATAGAATTAAAGGGATAGTTTTTTAATCACAGGTTTAGAACAACTTGAGTGTATGAGTTTCTTTGTTCTGTTGAACACAAAGGAAGTTTCAGTTTCTGGTTCCCATTGACTTCCATAGTATTTTTAATTTTTTTTGTTCATACTATGGAAGTCATCAAATGTTTGGTTACCCACATTCTTCAAAATATCTTCTTTTCTGTTCAACATCCCTGTACTATAAACTAAACCTTTAAAGCAAAATGTGGCTGTCAAGCTGTAAAAAGGGCAGTCTGCTTCTGTTGAATGAAAGTGTGAACATAGGGGTGGGCGCTATACCGGTATAAACGTGAATACCGGTATTATGTTGTGCCATGATATGGATTTTGCGATACCGAGGATACCGTATTCATAAATTCAAATTTTGCAGTTATATTGTTTTGTTCAATTTGGTACTCTTTACAACTGTTAACACTAATGACGATACAGAATCGAATACGCTGTTTAAGGAAACGGCTGATTTGGCGCTTCATACGCGTGAAGTTGCTGAGGCGATTAACCGCTGTCCTGTGACGCGTTCAATGAAGGACCGTAACGTAGAACACATCGCTAGTGCTAAGCGGCTGTTCATAAAGGATGCATCTTTTGCGGTGGAATAGGAAATAACAAGGTAATGAGACGCAAGTTTGACTTTTAACTTGAGCGCAGCATTTTTAGAGTGCCGTTTCATTTGCGAGACGCGTGTGCAACACCAAAACAAGTTCGTCAAGCACAAAAAAACGTTAAAGTTCTAGGCTACTGTATGTTTGAGATGTCATGTTTTCATGAAGGTTGAAAGACTGGAAGCTGCTATTATTATCTTTGTTTTTACAAAACATTTACTGCTAATAATATTATCCCCGTGGAGACATTTCCCCGCAATGTAACGTTAGGCTATGAATAACAGGAGGACACGACACACACATAAGCGCGCGCGCACACACACACACTGGTCTTGTGGGGACTCTCCTTAGACGTAATGGGTTTTATACTGTACAAACTGTAAGCCTTTATTCTGTCTCCTTACACTAATGAATTAGTTTGTATGAAAATTTTCATTGTTTTTTCTTGTATAGCTACTTTTAAGTTCTATTTATTTGGTGCTTTGTTCAATCTCAAACCATTATTTTATTTTTATTATTAAGATGTCTGCACAAGAGTTAACTGTAATCTGTGCAAACATTAAACTTAAATTAAACGTCTCGCTTTGGTCTACACTGGAAGTGTTCTGCTCGCTCTGCTAAAGCTAAACTATAACAACAGATATTCCCGGAGACAGAGCTCACCCGAAGACGGCTCTCACTCAGAAATCAATAAAGTCTTCATTCGCTGCCGGTTCTCATTATGACAAGACGAGCAAAAAGTGGACATAACAAGTGCATTCAGGCCTACCTCATGTTGCACGTTTGCACTTTTTGAGAAAAAAAATGGCACAATAAAATAAAATAAAAAACATTTCAGGTCTATGTCCAATGAAATGCCTCACCTTTTTCTAGTTATCTAGTGTTAAAATACATATTTTCCCTGTAATTTAACTAAGGTGTACTAAAATGTGATTCCAATTTTTTTTCTCATATCGCGATATAATATCGTTATCGCCCGGACAGTGAAAAATATCGTGATATGAATTTTTGCTCATATCGCCCACCCCTATGTGAACATGCTTTAAAATTTCTCTTTTTGTGTTGCATGACAGATATTTAGAGGAAAGCAGAGGTGTGCGATATTGACAAAAAATGATATCTCAATATTTTCTGGGATTTTGTCGATAACGATGATTAGACTATATTTTGACGGTACCTTGGCAGGTTTAGGAATGCCGTCGCAGCAGTGACTTTTACCTTTTACCTGCATTTTTACCTTTATAAAGGCAATCGGTTTCTTAATAAATGATACATGGGCAACATTTACTTATGTCAAATTACATTTAATCAATTTCAGTTAAGACACTATAGGGCTGTTACCAATCAAATGAAATCAGTATCAACTAAATCTGTCAGAGGAAGACCGAGGAAACAGAAGCTGCATCTGAAGTGGCATTTAGATCCATTTACAGACTCAGACATGAATGCATTTAACCTGCCGTTACAAATGCAGAAGTAATGTTTTGATGTTTTAAAAATAAAGCTTTGATGATATATAAAATGATTTTGGACAGAACAGAAAAGTGTAGCGCCATACACTAGTCCAAAAACAGATGAATGAATACAATTCCTTGCGGTGTGTAGATCCAAAAATAGCTCAAAAATAAAAATAAATTACAAAAAGCTCACATAAAGTGTATTGTCCAGAGGCCACAAATAAAGTGCAGGGTGCGCAAAACGTTTTCTGGTTGAACCCTTCATGAGTGTCATGTGTTTCCAAGCATACACCTGCGCTCATTTACAAGCTTATTACTGTAATCATTATAGTACATGTATACGAAAACTCTTTGTTTTTAAAGTTATTGACCTGATCCGTTTCATTTCAGAGTTACTGTGCCACCCAGTGGAAAACTTTGAAAGAGCGGTTTGATCGAGGTCTTTACGCCTCGCATGCTGACCAGCATAGATTGAAGTAAGTTTCAAATACTAAACCTTCATCCAGTATTTACTCATTCACCTTTAAACTGCTGAGTAAACATCAGTAATATGCACATCATTTCCGTGATCAGTGTGGCCGCTCCTGTCTTCCTGCAGGTACCAGTGCTTCAAGTCTGCGTGGATGTACGAGGTGCTCCACTCAGGTTTCGCGTTTCCAGCGGCGTACGAGAACCTCAGGACGGCTCTGCTGGTGTATGACAAAGAAGTGCAGTGGACACTAGGAGCCATTTTGTACCGCACACGCTTTCTACCTCTAAGGTACAATATTTGTCCCTAGATGACTTTAGATGTACCTTTATTTATATATATATATATATATATATATATATATATATATATATATATATATATATATATATATATATATATATATATATATATATATATATATAAGGAAAATATTTTAAATATGAGGTAAGAACAAAACACTTAACTTGGTTAAGCTACAAAATTATTTGGTAAAAACGCAAACTACAGCTACATGTTTAGAAAAACAGGACCTAGGCACTTCACATCACTTTTGGCCTCGACTGGTTTTGAGTCGTCTTTTCTTTTGAAACCATTTTTTTTTTTTAAATTTTGTATACAGAGTAACTGTTCAAAACTGCCATATTTTTTTTTCTTTTATTCAGCAAAGATGCATTAAAGGGGTCATGACGTGGTTTTTTGTTTTGTTTTATTATGTTCCCTTAGGTGCAATTATAGTATTACTATAGTTTTTTGTACAAAATTTTTCAAAAATGTAGTGATTTATGACCTTTTCCCACCCTGTTTCTCCCCCTCTGATTCAAACAGTCTGTTTTGGAGGTGTTTCCCCTTTAAGAGTTCAGTGTCAACGCCCACTGTTTTGATTGGCTAACGTCAGTGCTGCTTATGCATAAATTATTAACGTTAATCATTTTGTATCACATGTAGGCTACACAATGCTCCGCCACGTGAAACTTCGGTCTTCGATCTTTTACCATCGTGTCAATCTCAATTGATTTTGATTCATATGCGCGAGAGAGAGAGACAGAGAGAGGGAGAGACAGAGAGAGGGAGAGAGAGAGAGAGAGAGCAGGACAGTTTGAAGGCGCGCGCGCGGGCCGGGGCTCTCTCTCTCTCTCTCTCTCTCTCTCTCTTGTCATTCTTTCAGTAACATGCGCCCTGTCACACTCATCTACATCACTCACCGAACAAATAAGGCTTTGGCGGGCTGCATATGCTGCAAATAAACTGCATCCAACTGCTTTCCCTGACGTCTGGATCGTACGGCAGCGTATTCAAACATGTTGCTTGTCCACAGCAGGAACAGCACATCTGCGTGGCGTAAACAGACCCCCTCGCTGCACGACAGCGCATGCGATGATGTCAAATGAGGCGTAGTTGTCCTGCGCTGGAGGGGGTCATATGCAAACGACTGGTACGTCACTTCGTACCGTGATGTCACTAAGAACAAAGGATCTAGAACGAGCTGTATTTAGAGCTTGATTAAATAAATGCTTCGTTTATAATGGGGAGGATGTCTTAAGCTATGAAACTTGCAGGAGGTTTTAATGGTACAAAGACCTCTTAAATACCAAAAGATCAAGGCAAATTTGGTTTCTCATGTCATGACCCCTTTAAAAGTAACAGTAAAGAATATTTATATCATATTTCAACTAAATGTTGTTGCGTTTTGGACTTTCTGAATCCCCCCAAAAAATGTATCCCAGTTTCCACCAAAAAATTAAGCAGCACAACTGTTTTCAACATTGATGATAATCATAAATGTGTCTTGAGCAGTAAATCAGCATAATGCAATGATTTCTGAAGAATCATGTGACAAGAAAATTCAGCCTTTGCCAACACCGGAATAAATTACATTTTAAAATCCACACAGGAAACAGTTATTTTAAATTGTATCCACTTTTTTTTTTTTACTTTACAGTATTTTCTGCTAGTAAAATGATAGCATATATATATATTAAAATAATAGCTAACAGAACTCATAAACATAAAATTTTGTTTATAACCCCTTTGCCCTGTAAATTAGCAGCTTCCAACTGCCTTTTTCCCTGAAGTGGCGTTTTGCTCATACGAGCGTCTCAGAGACAGACATGTAATGTTAGGTTTTTGCCACTTAATAATATTGCATGCAGTTGTTTTAAAATCTTTTGTCTTTGTGATTTTATTGCCCATTTTATAGAGCCATAAAGAGTATTTGAAGTTAACCTTTTGTATTACTACTAACCATATTCACACATGTTGTGTAGATCTGATTAAATAATGCATAGATGTAGTTTTGATAATGCTGTGACACGTTTCCTTGTGTATGGTTCGTTCAGGGACATCCAGCAGGAGAGTCTGAAGGGCTCTCACTCTCGCTGGCATCACAGCTTCTCCTTCATGAATAACCACTATCTGTTCCTGGCCTGTTTCCTGGTGGTGGTTTTGTCCATCCTCCTTTACCTGCTCCGTCTGAGACGCATACACAGCCGCTCCACACTCCACGTCCAGTGGCTGGAAGAGGGCCTGGGGTCACCTGACCTCCCTGTGCCCCTATAGGGCCTGGAGCCTGTCCGTCAAACCACTGGCCAATCACTGGAGGAGGAGGAGGTGACACACCTCTCCCTCTCCTACAATCATCATGTTGCCCTCCCATTGGCCAGTTTTGCATTTTCCCAAAATGATTCGCAAGGGATTCTGCATGACACTTTCAGCCAAGACCAGTGAAGGTTTACTGTAATGTGAAGACTGCAGCTCCAGGACCGTATCTGATCAGCAGTGATGTTTAGTTGTTTATTTATTGTGTGAGGAACGCTGAGGCTGCCTTTTTGGATTTCCCAATGTCACGCTATCAATGTGAAAGAGGTCAGGGGCGTCGAGTATGTGGTTTATATACTGAACGCGTCGCCAGTTTGGATTTATATACATCACGGCTGCCGCCTCAACTCAAGACTGAGCGCATAATTGAACATGATTTGGTTGTGCCAAAGAGAAACGGATCGAGGTTCATTTTAAAGGACGCGTTTTAGACACTGAAGTTGGACCGCTTTGATATCATGATAGAAAGCGAAATCGTCTTGAAATCCCTTTAGAATGTAAAAAACAAACAGGCACATTTAGAAAGTACTACGTTTTGGTCACCTTTTTTTCTACCTAAACACTTTTCCATGAAATGTAAAGAGCAACATTAAACATCCAGCTGTGCTATTTTAAAAAGCACGGTGTACATCCTGAAGGAACGTTGAGGTGGACAGAGAAAATGTTTTTCATTTTTGTTAAAGGTTCAGTGGTAAATATTACAGTGTTACAGTGTCAGAATTACTGCTTTATCATGGGAACTGCTTATTGCTTATCTGTGAGTGTATATGATTGTGAGCATGTGTATGTATGCGCACCTTGATATTTTGTTCTTTTTAAAGCCATCACCCATCACACGGAGGTGAAGCTGTACATGTTATTTAAACACTCAATGATGAGAATCGGTGCAATATATTTCATGTTTTCAAAAGAAAAAAAGAAATTCTGTCGTTTACTCATTCTCATCTTCCTCCAAAACCGTGTGACCACCTTCTGGTGGCAAGAAACATCACTTCTGAGAAACGTATTGATCACACTTTTGCATGCAATGACAATGAATTGGCTTAAAGATTTAAAAGGGATCAAATAAGCACATCATAGAACAGTTGACCATTGGGGATGTCCCTTAAGTCCAAGTGATAGTTTTGTGCGAAGTCGTTTCGGGCTGTTTATCACACAAGCTATCATATGACTTCAGAATATACTAGTGCATGAGCCACTAATGAAAATAGCGACTTGTTCGTTCAAAATTCACCCTTGCGTTCCATAGGAAGACGGTCCGACAGGTTTGGAGCAACATGAGGACTATTTTCATTTACGAGTGAACTTTCTTTTTTTAAAGAGAATGCATTTTTCAAGGTACCACACTCTTTAAGTGCTGGGTTGGGTCAGAAATGGGCAAACCCAAACGTTGGCTTACATTTTTAAACCCAATGATTGGGTTCGTCCATTTTTGACCCAGCCATGGGTTAAAACAACCCATCTTTTTTTTTTAGTGCATTAGTTAGGATGTATTATGACAGGATTCCGATGACGAAACCTCCATCTTAAAGCCATTTGGAATGTTTGAACGGTAGTCAGTGCCCTGAGTGAGTGTGTCGGTCCGTGCATTTCAGTGCAAATTCTCCATTTTTGACTGCAAGAAATCCTCTGACGTGGACGATGCCTCTCTTTGTACGGTCAGTCGCTGCTGTATATTGTTGGTATCTGTGAAAACACAAGTACCATATTCACACAAGCTGTTAAAGAAGCATCAATTTCTTTAATATTGCTGTTGTCGAAGATAAAGAGATTAATAATTAAAAAGGTGTTTTGTGTTTGTTCCTCTTAATGGTGCTTGCAAAAGTGAAAACCCCAGAGTCTTGTACTGAAAGACCGTCGACAGAAGACAAGTGACCCAGGAGACTTTATTTACGATGTCCTCTGGACGGAGAGGTTGACCCCTTCTCGTGTTCACTTCTCTCAGAGCTGTAGGGTTACTGACCCCTGTTTTCTCATTCTTATGTTACAAAACAAACCTGAGCACATGTTAAATGAGCAAACATGTGGTCTT
>JAROOI010000480.1:0-27046 GCA_030578255.1 Tiaroga cobitis | reverse complement strand
ACCTTGCTGGTCACAATGAGAATTGACAGCCGCGGCATCCAATGAAATCACAGAATTCTGACTTTTATCCAATGAGAGCAAAGAATGCCTAGACATCAAATACCCGGATGAGAAAGTTCCCAGACGCCACTCGACCAGATATCATTAGTCAAGTGTCAATCAAGCATAGGAAGGAACTTTCTTTTACTGTCTATGGGTAGGAATCATCTGTTTTTAGTACCCGCAGTTATGTGAATAATTCCATGAAAGAAAGTAATATTCGGTTTTCAGTAAAAAAAATGTAAAGTACTAAAATACTTTGTTTTTGTAACAACTACCTAAACTACTTCATTTGTTGCAGTTAATTAACAATTGCAGTGTGCTAAAATAGTAACAAAATATCATATTGTTTTCTATTGGGTAAACAGAGACAAGATCAAGCTGCATGGGAGGTCGTAAATAAGGTAACAAATTTCTATAAATTAATCAATTAAATCTAAATATTGTTGGAACTTATACCTTCTATTTTGTGAAAACCACTATAAAAAGTTTGTTTTATGTAAATTTGCCTGGCAATGGCATAGATGAAGTTACAGAATATTTAAAATACATGAGTATATATATATATATATATATATATATATATATATATATATATATATATATATATATATATATATATATATATATATATATATATACACACAGTCATGCTCAGAATTAATGGCACCCCTGATAAATATGATCAAAACTGGCGAAATAAATTTGCATGTTTAGGGGAGGAGGGAGGAGGGGGAGGGGGGTTTAGGGGGCAGAATCAAATTATGAAATAATTTTTTTTTCTCCAAAACACATTGGCCACAATTATTGTTACCCCTAGAATTTTAGTAAAATATCTCTGAAGTATATTCCCATTAATATATACCTTTTTTTTTAGCACACCAGTGTGACTAGGAACATGAAATTGTCCAGCCATGAATTCTTGTTTCACAGGAGTTTAAATATGAGGAAACACAAAGGTCAAATTCCCATAATCATCCATCACAATGAGTATTCTGATGTGCAGCAAAAGATTGTAGAGCTTCACAAAATAGAAAGTGGCTGTAAGAAAATAGCTACAGTAAAGCATTGAAAATTCCCATTTCCACCATCAGGGAAATAATTAAGAAGTTTCCAATCAACTAAAGATGTTACGAATCTGCCAGGAAGAGGACGTGTGTCTATATTGCCTTAATGGACGGTGAGGAGGAAAGTTGCCAAAGACTCTTCAAGGATTATAGATGGAGAATTGCAGAGATTAGTTGAGTCTTGGGGTCAGAAAAAAAAAAAAAAAAAAAATCAAACAACCCCTACATCACCACATGTTTGGGAGGGTTTCAAGAAAAATCCTCCTCGCTCATCCGAAAACAAACTCCAGCATATTCAGTTGTCAGACATGACTGGAACTTCAAACGGCACAAACCCTGTGGTCAGATGAAACTAAAAATAGAGCTTTTTGGCAGCAAACACACTAGATGGGTTTGATGCACACAAGAATAAAAAGTACCCCATGTGTACAATTTAATATAATACAACTACCCACAATATGCCCACAACATCTTTAATGTTGAGGGCATATTTTTCTGCTGGAGGTCCTGGACATCTTGTTCAGATACATGGCATCATGGATTCTATCAAATATCAACAGATAAAAAATCAAAACCTGACTTCTGCTAGAAATCTTATAATGGGCCGTGGTTGGCTCTTCCATCAGAACAACGATCCAAAACAAAAACAAAAACAACACAAAAATGTGTTGAGGAGCACAAAATGAAGCTTCTCCCATGACCATCCCAGTTCCCTGACCTGATGAGTGGAGTGAACTGAAGAGAAGAAGCGGAGATGTTATCTTGTCAAAAGGAGATTGTAAAAAGTATTTAATAAAAGGGTGCCAATAATTGTGGCCAACGTGTTTTGGAGAAAAACATTTATTTCATAATGTGATTTCCCCCCCACTTTAAATTCTTTTACTTCAATGAAAGGTTAGATTTTTGGCAATTTTTTTAATAAAAGATCAAAAGGATAAACGATGCATATTTATTTTTTACAGCCAGTTTTGATCATATTTACCAGGGGTGCCATTAATTCTGAGCACGACTGTATATATATATATATATATATATATATATATATATATATATATATATATATATATACATATATATACTCATGTATTTTAAATATATATACATATATACATACATATATATACTGTATAGCCTACAGTAAGGCTGGGCGATAAAACGATAACGATAATTATCGCAATATCATTTTTCTCGATAAAATGATATCAAGAGTTCGATAAATGTTCGATAATGTTTATGCGCCAAAAGGGGAACGAAACTCATTTGAACCGCGCACGCCTCACGGGCTGTTTATCCGATCATAAGGGCACTTAAAGGGTTAGTTCACCCAAAAATGAAAATTAAGTCATTAACATTATAACGACTTTATACGAACATACGCTGTTCGAAACGTCACAACACTACAAGGATTCTGGGTAATATCCCATAGCAAAGGGAGGTCTGATGCGCACTTGCGAAAGGGGTTCATTAAAGGGTTAATTCACCCAAAAATGAAAATTAAGTCATTAATTACTCACCCCCATGCTGTACCAACCCCGTAAGACCTTCGTTCGTCTTCGGAACACAAATGAAGATATTTTTGATTAAATGTGACAGCTGGATCACTCCTCCATAGGCTGCCTAAGGGATTGAAACCTGACGGCCCAGAAAGTCAATGAAGAAAATGTTTAAATATTCCATGTGACAACAGTCGCTCAACTATAAGTTTATCAAGCGACGAGAATACTTTTTGTGCGAAAAAACAAACAAAAATAACGACTTTCGGCTTTTACTCGCCGGCTTTTTTTTTTTGGCCGATTCAACATGTCGTTGAAAGAGGGAACTCTGATTGGCTGTTCCGCTTAGTGAACGAGTCAGTGCACTGCACGAGAATAATAGCAAAACAGAGAGCAAAGAAGTCAAAACGACACAGATAGAAGGCTGTTCTAATGTTACGTCATATTACCTGAGATATCCTTGGCGAATATTTCAATATTAACACGAGCGGAGTGGAATAAAGAAAGTGTTAAGCAGGATTGATATTCAGAACGGTAAGCACGCACTGCTTTGTTTACGGTGTGTATCTGCAGCGGGCAGCGTCGGTTTCTCATTTTTAATGACGAATATAGACGAATATATCTGCAGAAATCGACTCGGTTACTAACGTAACCTCGGTTCCCTGAGAGGAGGGAACGAGTATTGCGTAAGTAGCTTACGCTATGGGAAAACTCCTTTTCTCGAGAAATATTGAAGTCTTTATGTAAAACGCATTGCAGCTGCACAGCATACAGCAGTGAGCGAGGCAGCTCGGTCATTGGCTGTGCTGCGGCAACTGCACGAACCTATGACGGGGCGACTCTGAACCCGCTTCCAATGAGCGTGCTTCGCGCTCACGCGCGTCAGAGCCCGCCAAGATGGGCGTGGCTAAGGGTTATATATTGGGCGCCCCGTCGTCTGAGTCCTTTAGGTTCAATCAACTGAAGCGAACTGACCAAGCACAAGCACGGCAGCTTACGCAATACTCGTTCCCTCCTCTCAGGGAACCGAGGTTACGTTAGTAACCGAGTCGTTCCCTTTCGAGAGGTCTCTCCTATTGCGTAAGTAGCTTACGCTATGGGAACACCATGTAAAACGCCGTGCATGCTGACTTCGCTCTATTATAGCCAGAGGCAGATGCCTGAGCCTTTAAGCAAAGTAATTATCCAACGAGCCGGCCGAAGGCGGGCTTTATACGGGACAATGTAGAACGGCCCAATGGCCGTCCAGTGGAAAAACACACAAGCACCTTTATGTACTGATATGCATAAAAAAGTCAGTCAGAGACGGACCCTATAAGGGAGGAGATAATGCTCAGCATGTACACACTCCAGTCTATACTTTTTTATATTTAGACCGACAGTATGTTGGAATGTAATGAGGGGACCTGTAGGTTATAAAACCTGATAAATGTTGACGGCGAGGCCCAGCCTGCTGCCGCACAAATATCCTGAATGGGTATCCCACTCGACCACGCCCACGAGGAGGCCATGCCTCTCGTAGAGTGAGCTCTGATGCCCAAGGGGCACTGAAGGCCCTTGGCTTCATAAGCCAGCGCTATAGCATCAACTATCCAGCGCGATATTCTTTGCTTTGAAACAGCGTGACCTTTGGTGCGGCCGCCAAAGCATACGAATAATTGCTCTGTCTGTCTGAACAGGGCAGAACGTTCCAAATATACTCTGAGCGCCCTGACTGGGCAGAGTAAATTAGCGTCACTTTCGTCTGCTGGAGACGATAGCGCAGCCAGAGATATCACCTGTGCTCTGAAGGGTGTGGAGAGCACTTTAGGAATATACCCGTGTTTTGGTCTAAGGACAACTCTACTGTCGTTAGGTCCAAATTCCAGGCAGGCAGCGCTTGATGACAGTGCATGCAGGTCGCCCACTCTTTTGACTGAGGCGAGAGCCAGCAAGAGAGCGGTTTTGAGCGAGAGCTGTTTAAGGTGCACAGTTCGTAGAGGTTCGAACGGGGCACTTTTGAGTGCGTCCAGGACCGTGGCCAGGTCCCAGATCGGCACTGAGGGGGGGCGTGGGGGATTCATCCTCCTGGCGCCTCTCAGGAAACGAACAACTAGGTGGTTTTTCCCTAGTGTGCGTTCTGCCACAGGATCATGTGACGCCGCTATGGCAGCCACATATACTTTAAGCGTGGAGGGGGTGCGGCCTGCCTCCAACAGCCCTTGTAAGAAGGCGAGCACGCTCGGTACCTCGCATGTCTCAGGGTTCAGGTTCCTGGTCTTACACCAGTCACTGAACACCGTCCATTTCTGGGCATATAAGCGCCTCGTAGAGGGCGCTCGTGCCTCCGTGATGGTTCTCAACACTCCACTGGGGAGGTCCCCGGGAACCCGTTGAGGGGCCATGCATGGAGGGCCCACAGATCGGGGCGGGGATGGAGGATCATCCCGTTGGCCTGCCTGAGGAGGTCTAGCCTCAGCGGAATCGGCCATGGGGCAGATTGCATCATCTGCATCAGCTCCGGAAACCACGTCTGGTTCTTCCAGAGTGGGGCTACTAGGAGCACTGCACATTTCTCTTCCTTGACCCGACTGATGACCTGAGGTAGCATCGCGATCGGGGGGAAGGCATACAGCGGGCGGTTCGGCCAGATTTGGGCGAGCGCGTCTGTGCTCTTTGAGAAGAAGAGGGGGCAGTGCGCATTTTCCTTGGAGGCAAAGAGGTCGACCTCTGCTCTGCCAAAGGTCTGCCATAGCCACTGGATCGTCAGGGGGTGGAGAGACCATTCCCCTGGGAGAACTTTGTCTCTGGACAGCATGTCCGCTCCCTGGTTCAGGGCACCCGGCACATGCGCTGCCCTCAGCGAGCGCAGGTTGCTCTGGGACCATAAGATGAGTTCCCTGGCCATCGAGTGAAGGGAGCTCGATCTGAGTCCACCCTGGCGATTTATATATGAGACTACCGTCATGTTGTCCGTACGGACCAGGACGTGCTCGTCTTTTAGGTACGGAAGCAGGGCTCTGAGAGCCAAGGCGACCGCTTTCAGTTCCAGACAGTTTATATGTAGGCGCTTCTCCGGGTTTGACCACAAGCCGGAGACGGGCCTGCCCTCGTAAAGGGCCCCCCAACCTATTTTGGAGGCATCTGCCGTGATCATTTTTCTCCTTGTGTTCACACCCAAACTCACACCGGACTGATACCAGTCGGCAGCTTTCCAGGGCGTCAGGGCTTTTATGCAGCCGTGATTTGCTCTGATTAAAAAATGGCCTGAGCGCCACGCGTGACACGGCTCTTGAGCCAGCGCTGGAGAGGACGCATGTGCAACAATCCTAGCTGGAGTACAGCTGATGCCGAGGCCATGAGACCGAGCATCCTTTGAAAACGCTTGACGGGGGCGCGCGCACTATTCCCAGAAAAGAAATATTCTGGCTGGGAGATAGCGTGCTTTTTGCAAAATTGATTCTTAGACCCAAGCATTCTAGATGGCTGCAGTGTTTCCCCTAGAAATTTTTCCTGCAGCGGTGCTGTCCCGTGCCGGAGCATGTTACCAAGTCGCGCGCACTTGCGAACTTTTTTTTAAAAATAAACCTTTAAACCATGACTTCTGGCAAGTTTTGTGGATAGAAATTGACATTTTGAGACATACAATTACGACATACCATCAACAGATTCAAGGTGATTATTGCAGCACACACCTTGAACTGGTCACAAACAGAAACCTTCATTTTATAATTTTAGACTGGATTTTTCACGTTTTTGTTTTGTGTTCATTTTCAGCTATAAGGTAGATATTGATAGGGGGAAAATGAAATGGCACAACCCAGAAAAAGATTATTTAGAATTTATTGAAAATTTTAGGCCACACCCAATCTGTGAGCACTTGATTTTTTAATTTTAACATTTTTAAAATTAAAAGTTTTAAGTTAACATTATTTAATGCACAATGAATGAAGTGAACAAACATGAACAATCAAGTGTTTTATTTGACTTGACTGTACCTTTATTTAATCCAAAACTGTGTTCGTATTTCATTTTAAAAGACTTTTTAAAAGAGTTATCCAGCCAAGAATAAGCCTAGAACTGCTTTTCTGGCGGACTAATAACAGCACTCGGGTCTCGGTCCGAGACTGTGCTCATGTACTCCTGCTCGTAAAACTACCCGGATACAACCGCACCCGAGTCCACTTTAGGGGCCGTTTACATATCGCGTTTTTTGCGCGCAAATGCGTTATTTCAATTGTAGGCGCGCGTGGCGAGATGAAAACATCGTAACATCTCATCTCAACACGCCACGTGACAAAAACCAACCGATCAGCTTCGGCCTCTCCGTAACAACATCGACAGCTCGGCGGAACAGCTGATCATAGCTGTACAGGGCGGCTTTTTATTTCTCATCTCCATAAATATATCTAGTAGTAAAGCTAATGCAAGGGCTAGAAATCAATTAACCCTCTGGTGTTCTTCGGTCGTTTCCGACCGGAATTTTTTTAATAAAAAAATGTTAAAAATCGTAGCTTCATCGGAATGGTACGAAACTTGGTGACTTTTATGGTACTTAGTATATGAACACACAAAAAAATTGGGGACATGATTTGAAAAGTCTAAGTGGTCGTAAAAAAAATAGTAACACTCATGGCCTTCGGTCCAAAATGACCGGCCATAGGAAATGAATGGGAAAATGGCAAAAATATGAAAATACAGAGGTTTTTTGTGCGTACAATCTACAAATCAGCCACGATGCAGAAACACAGTGAAGGGGTGAATCTCTAAAACATCAAGAGTGCAAAACAGACAAATACACTCACACACACACACACTTATACACACAAAAACACACGCACACACAAATGAACGTGTGTCATTGCAAAAGCTAATTTTGGGAAATGTGTGAAATAAAAGCAATTATTCATCAATGTAAGGAATAAAAAGCACACAGTTATGAAAGCATGAGACTGTAAGCCATCAAGGTTGCAAAATAGACATGCTCACACACACACACACACACACACAGACACACACACACACATAGGGAAATATGAGACTGGTGAAACTGTAACAGAGAAATGTGAGAATATGTGAAATCAAATCAATGAATCAAATAAAGGGGAGACATTGGGTCCAAAATGCAAAGGTCACACACTATGTCTCTCTCTCTTGAACACACGCACACACACACACACACACACACACACACACACACACACACACACACACACACACACACACACACACACACACACACACACACACACACAGTGTAAGATCAAACGATGGAATTCTTCCCTAGTAACCTCCAGGCCTATTGCAGCACATATGTGCTCTTTTGATGTGTTTATTAGAGGTTGAATTCAAATCAAATACTGTCAAACTACCCATACTACTTCTGAATAGGATGTCTACTTCATAAATTGTATGAAAATTATGGAAATACATGGTTCAGATCACTCAAAACATATATGAAAATTGAGGCGCCCTTATATGGTCAGTAAGGAAGCTTGGCGTTCCATGCATCTAGTGAAAAAGTTTGGTATGCGCCAAAATAAAATCTTGACTGAAAGCTTATTTTTTGAGATATCAACCTAAAATTTGGAACACAACTTCTTAAGATTTTTGGCTTTAATTTTCTTGCAGTTTTAGAGTAAAATATATTTTATAATATATATATTTTATATAAAATATAAATAATAAAAATTTTACATTGTTCATTTTTATTAACTCAAACTTTCATAACTTTTTTTCTGTTTCACTTTCATAATTTCTTTCACTTCTACAATAATCTGGCAAATATCTTCTTTAAAACAAGACCAACCATAGGTCTATATTCCAAAGCATTCTTGAATTACAACCATTTAAGTTTGGATAGTGATTTTCATGTCTATGCGGAAATAATATAATTTTTATTTTATTTTTAAAAAATAAAATAAAACAACCAAACAAACAAAAAACTTGACAAAAATAGTCTTTGAGAATCACTTATTATAAATTAAAATCCACAACCTGAAAAAAATAGGCAAATATGTGCAAAAACAACTAGAATTCACAAGCCTTTCTACAGAGGCTGTAAATCCATCTAGTGGTTAAAATATGATATTGCATGATAATTATGCTCACTACATCCACCAGATGGCTCCAATGTGATTTAAAAAAATGTTTTCTATAGGCCAAGGATCCACTTTAACCTGAAATACAGCATTAATTAAAAAATAATAAAAATAATATATATATATATAAATTTTCTATTATATTCAATGGGAAAAAATGATCATAATTATTGCATAAATATTAATTATTTTCATAAAATTCTCTCAAAACACAAAAAAGAAAAAGAAAAAATATTATTGAACAAAAATAAATTTCATTGATTTTACTGAAAAAAAATAAAAATTGATTTCAGGGGTCCGGTCACTTTTGACCGCGAAGGTCTTGAGTGTGACTGGAAAACGAAGAACTCCAGAGGGTTAAATCTTTGCTGCTACTTCCTCGTCCTCATGGAGAGCGCCGCTTTCTCCTTTCTAAAAGCGCTTGCTCTCTCCTGTGGCGTCTGTCGTTGCTATGCAACCATGAATAGAGGCGGCCTGGAGAAACGAGCGTGCTTCCCGCGCGCCTACATTTGAAATAACGAATTTGCACGCGCAGAAAAACGCGCTATGTGAACGGCCCCTTATGGCAACGTGACATTAGCCTAATCGAAAATATTTCCATTTGTGGCTCTTTCCTCCTATCTTGTCAACAAGTGGATTCAGAGCCACCGCATTAGCAGCACCGGCGCACGCCACGTCTCAAGTGTTTTTAGGTGTGTAAGTGGATGTCGTGATATTACTGATCATGTGAAGATTTTGCAGCGGCGCTGCGCCGCTGCTAAATACATTGTAGGGGAAACACTGGGCTGGTAATCCAAGACCTGTGCGTCATTAACTGACTCTCTGATTGTGCTAGGACTAGCCAATCGTCGAGATAATTCAGTATTCGCACACCCCGTTGTCTCAGGGGGGAAAGTGCTGCATCCATACATTTCGTGAATGTACGGGGTGCCAGTGATAGGCCGAATGGTAGTACTGTGGACTGGTATGACTGTCCCTCGAAAGCGAATCTCAGAAATGGCCTGTGATGAGGCGCTATCGGAATGTGAAAGTAAGCGTCTTTCAGATCCACTGATAGAAACCAATCCCCTGGGCGAACTTGCGCGAGGATGTTTTTGGTTGTTAACATTCTGAACGAGCGAATCATTAAAGCTTTGTTCAGATGTCTGAGATCTAGGATGGGGCGGAGACCGCCATCCTTCTTCGGGACGAGAAAATAGCGGCTGTAAAAACCCGCCTCGCTCATAGAGGGAGGAACAGTTTCTATAGCGCCCTTCTCTATCAGTTTGAGCACCTCGGTGCGTAGAACATGTGAAACATCTTTTCTCACTTTCGTCTCGACCACCGCTGAGAAGCGGGGTGGTCTGCGAGCGAATTGAAGCGAGTAACCGTGTTTTATTATGTTCAGAACCCATTTCGGCATGTCGGGGATATTTTCCCAAGCTTTCGCTCGCACAGATATGGGCTGAATGCTGGTTGGGGGCGTGTCGTAGTGACGTATGGCTCCCGCCGGCGAATCGCTCTGTGCTAACACCGAGCTTACAGCTCTCAGAGGCGCGGGCGCGCGCTGAGCAGCTTTGTTGAGTGCCGAGTGCAGGGGTGCGTGTGAGATTACAGGCACGCTCGCCGCATCTGTAATGCTCACAGCGCGGGCTGGAGAAAATTTTGTGACTGTATGGGCAGTGCTTATGGGTGGGGGTGCATAAACTGTGGTAGGCACGCGCGCCACTTTCATAAAACCCCCCGCTCGTGGCGGTCGGTTTTTGGCCATGTAAACAGTGTTTGTGAGTAGGGGTGCGTGCATTACAGCGGGCACACGCGCTACTTTGACAGGATTTCCCGCTTTTACTGGGGAAGTGTTTATAACTGTGGGGACAGTGCTTATGTGTAGTGGTGCATACATGACAGTGGGCACACGATCTACATTTATGGGGCGTCCAGCCTGAGCCGGGGAAGCATTTGGCACTGTTTTGACAGTTTTGAAATGTGGGAATGCGCACTTTAGTGTGGACACGTGACCCTTTAGTGACACAAGCAGAAAATGACTCTTTATGTGATTTCTGTGTGTCGCCGTTAAAACGGCGTTTGTTTGCAGGTGAGCGAGCTGTGCGGCTGGCCCATTGGCTGCTGTACAGACATTTCCAGCCGCCTGTAAGGGGACTGGGTAATGTTTTAGACGTTTTGGAGAGAGTGGTCCGGCCTCTGCGAGACGTGCGCTCTCTCTTTTTCTCCCTATAGCTAGGAAGACTTACGAGGCTCCGGGTTCAGCACAATTTTGGGCCGAGGTCCCCGTCGCTCGGGCGGTTGCTTCTTGTTGGCAGAGCGCGAGCGGCGTCGGAAGTCAGATTCCGGTCTGGGCTGAGAGATGGGAGGTGCCGTCCTGACTCGCTGCTGCTGCGGCGGTTTTTGGCGGCTCTGCGACGAGCTGAAGCGCTTGGGCAGGAAGTGACGCATAGCCTGCGAATCCTTCCGGGCTTCGGTGAAGCGCTCAGCGAACTCTCTCACCGCTGGTCCGAACAGGCCGCTTTGGGAGATAGGCGCGTCAAGGAACGCCGCCTTATCTGCATCCTTCATCTCTGTTAGCGTCAGCCACAGATGGCGCTCAAGGACAGTCAAGTTCGCCATTGCACGGCCGATGGATTGGGCGGTGGCTTTCGTGGCTCGCAGGGCTATGTCGGTGGCGCTGCGCAGGTCCTTGAACGCTTCAGGATCAGGTCCAGACTTGTCCATGGTGCGGAGAAGTTTGGCCTGATAGACTTGGAGGACAGCCATGGAGTGAAGCGCTGACGCAGCTTGGCCGGCGGCGGCGTATGCGCGACCGGCGAGAGCTGAGGTAGATCGGCAGGGCTTCGAGGGGTGAGAAGCTTTGGCTTTCCAACCCGCGCTGGAGGGTGGACACAGGTGGTTGGCCACAGCCTCCTCGAGGGGCGGGGTTCCCTCGTAGCCTCTTTCTTTCACGCCGTCCACAGAGGAGAGTGATGAAGAGAAAGAAGGCTTCAGGCGGGCGGAGTGGACTTACTTTCCACGACTTAGTAAGTTCGTCATGAACCTCCGGGAAGAACGGGGAGGGCATTTGTCGGGGGGTCTGCCGGCGCCCCTGCAGGAACCACTCGTCCAGTCGGCTGCGGGCGGGTTCTTCCGGGGAAGACCAATCGAGCCCGAAGTCTTCCACGGCCTTAGACAGGATGCGGACGATCTCCGAATCCATGCTGGAGCCCACACTCGTGTCCGCTAGCGTCGATGGCGCGGGGTCGAAGGAAGAGCCCGGCCAGTCGTCGGATGCAGCATCAAGGGAAAGGCTGTCATCCTTTTCGTCATCCCCTGATGCGCCAAACGAGACGAGACCCATCGCTCTGCTGGAGGGGTGCTGGTCTGCCTGTGTGAACTGAACTGGCGGCGGGGAATCCTCGGGTGGCGGTGAAGCTCGCGGGGATTGGCCCGGCGTGACGTCACTACAATCCGCGTGCTCTGGCGGCCTCTGCGAGCGGCGCTTCTTCTTGCGCGGCTCAGCTAGAGGGGATGGTAGCACGGTGGTGGTGGGCTCTCTCGCGGCGAAAGCGGCGAAGCGAGCGCGCAGTTCGGTGAGGCCCAGGGTGTCACACTCGGGGCATCCGCCTCGAGTAAGGGCAGCTTCTGCATGGTCCGGGCCCAGGCAGCGAGAGCAGATGATGTGACGATCCCCGTCCGGAAGGAGGCCTCGACACGATGCGCAGGAAGGCATTTGGAACAACGCCTTTAAATTTGCTCTTTTAGCTTTTTTGAAAAAGTGTCGCGGGGGCGAACACTTAGAATAATAGCTTTTTAAAAGGATATGAGGTGATGCGCGCCGGATGGCTTAGCAGAAGGCGTTTGAAGGCGGCTGAAGGCGCCGGCGTCCTCGTAGCAGTCCTGCTGTAGGCTTGTCGACGGCGGTGGCGAAAAGACTCCAAAAATCCGGAGGATCCAGCGAAGAGAAGGTCTTTGCTAAAGGAGATTAAATCTAAAGGACTCAGACGACGGGGCGCCCAATATATAGCCCTTAGCCACGCCCATCTTGGCGGGCTCTGACGCGCGCGAGCGCGAAGCACGCTCATTGGAAGCGGGTTCAGAGTCGCCCCGTCATAGGTTCGTGCAGTTGCCGCAGCACAGCCAATGACCGAGCTGCCTCGCTCACTGCTGTATGCTGTGCAGCTGCAATGCGTTTTACATAAAGACTTCAATATTTCTCGAGAAAAGGAGTTTTCCCATAGCGTAAGCTACTTACGCAATAGGAGAGACCTCTCGAAAGGGAAAGACAGTTATCTCATTTACACGCAGGCGCAGAACGCGCATTCTAGCTAACAGTCGGCTCTGTTCTCTCGGTGTGTTCAAGTGCAGCTTTTTTTCCCGCGACGCGGCGATGCGAGCCGACAACACAGTCGGCTTTCATCTGATTCTGCGCTAGTTCATCGGCGTTGGCTTGGTGTGTTTCCAGGACGTGAAAGAGGGTGTGTTTCAAGATACGCAATCTGGAGTAGACCAAATTTAACAGGGAGGGAGGGCAATACACTCACATGCATGCACGCGAAACACACTTCTTGTTGGCCGCGCCCGCGCGATCGATTCCCTCATCCATTTGCGTAGAAAAGAAATGTAATATTATGATTTCCGTCATTTTTTTTTATATATATATTTTTTTATGTGTACCGGGCCGGCCCACATTGGCCAGCGGCCCACCGGGAAAAGTCCCGGTGCTCCAGATGGCCAGTCCGCCCCTGCATATTGCCATGATAGTGAGGTGCTATAGGCTATGCCTGGTTTTATCTGTGGTTATCATGATCTAAATGCATGGTACTGGATAACCAATGGTTAATTTGAATAAAACTCAAACAGTCAGAATGTTACATTTACCAAATAAAAATGTGGTTGTTAAATTTTTTTTAATAGATGAACGTAATGATAGATTAGAATGAACATAAATTTAACATAGTAGTATTAGCTTGAGTTAGGATGCAGATTTACTGTCAACTCAATGTCAAATATCGGTTCGAGATAAAACATGTAATATTAATATTGCAGCCTGCACTGTAAACTGTGCTGAAGATACGTGCCATCAAAGTCAGGCAACAGAATTTGTTTCAAGACTTGAAACAATATCCCCCATTAGCACATGCAGAAACTAAGAAATATATGTTTGGCACGTGTTTGTCATGATATGTTCTGACAATAAAGAGTAGTTTAAAACCACAATTAACGCTCTGGTTTCTACAACTTTCACTTAGGAGCAAAAATCTGCCTTTAAACTTGAAAGAAATAAAGATTTGACATTTATCGTGATAATTATCGATATCGACTGATATAAAAAAATTATCGTGATAATTTTTTTTGGGCCATATCGCCCAGCCCTAGCCTACAGTACGGGTCAAAAGTTTTGAAACATTAATATTTTTAATATTTTTGAAAGAAGTCTTTTATGCTCATCAAGCCTGCATTTATTTGATAAAAAATACAGGGAAAAAAATATTATGCTGATTTATTATGAATGTTGGAAACAGTGGAGATGCTTAATATTTTTTTTAATAACCTGTGATGCTTTTTTTCAGGATTAATAAAGAAAAAAAGAAAAAAGAACAGAATTTATTTAAAATATAATTTTTTTTTAACAATATAGCCTATACTACTGTTCAAAAGTTTGGGGTCAGAAATTTTCCTTTCTTTTTTTTGAAAGAAATTAATACTTTTATTCAGCAAGGATGTGTTAAATTGATAAAAAGTGGTAGTAAATATTTATATTGTTAGAAAATATTTCTATTTCAAATAAATGCTGTTCTTTTTAACTTTTTATTCATCATTGAAACCTAAAAAAGTATCACAGGTTCCAAAAAAAATCAGCATATTATAATGATTTCTGAGGGATCATGTGACACTGAAGACTATAAGTTGAAAATTCAGCTTTGCATCACATAAATAAATTATATTTTAACCTGTTAACTGTCACCCCCCTTTTTTTTAATAGACATGAAAATGCACATTTCGAACATAAATGGTTGTAATTCAAGAATGCTTTGGAATATAGACGTAAGATTGGTCTTGTTTTAAAGAAGACATTTGGCAGATTTATGTAGACGTGAAATAAATTAAGAAAGTGAAACAGAAAAAAAGTTATAGAAGTTTGAGTTTATGGAAATGTACAATGTAAAAAAATTTATTATTCATATTTTATATAAAATATATATTTTCAAAACCTGGGCTACTCTAAAACTGCAGAAAAATCAAAGCCAAAAATCCCAAAAAGTTGTGTTTCAAATTTTAGGTTGATATCTCAAAAAATTAGCTTTCAGTAAGATTTTGTTTGGGCGCAGTACCAAACTTTTTCACTAGGTCACAACCAGACTCCATTACTGCCCATATAAGGGCGCCTCCTTTTCCATATGTGTTTTGAGTGATATGAACCATTATTTCCACAATTTTCATACAATTTATGAAGTAGAGATCCTATTCAGAAGTAGTATGGGAAGTTTGGCAGATTTTGATATGAATTCAACCTCTAATAAACACATACAAAGAACATGCATGTGCGTCATAGCTCGCTGCCACATCACAAATGGTGAATTTATTATTTTTTTCTTTATATTTAAAACATTTTCAGACCTTTTTTTTCTAAAATAATTTAATGGATGCTATCTTTTGAACGCTTGGCATGAAAACAAACTAGGTTTCTAAAAAAAATTTCATGATTTTTCATGTTCATTGCTATTTCAAAATAAAGGTCTGAACACGCCTTAGGAGTATGAAAATATTCTTGTTGCAAATTGATAAATTACGGCTCCTCTGTAATTTATTTTGAAAATCAATCACCAAATATGGAAACTAGAGATTGTAAGCTTTCAAATGATATATAGTTTGTCAATATTACTTAAGGTTTTTACTAAGATATTATTGTTTTAAAAATATAATGGCAAACGTCCCACCTGTGGGACGGTGACAGTTAAGGGGTTAAAGTATATTAAATACAAGTATAATATATATATATATATATATATATATATATATATATATATATATATATACATATATACACATTACACACACACAATGTTAAATGTGTGCTTTCAAAAGTTGTTTACATTTTTTTACCCACAATCCCTTGCATATCTCCCTTTTTCATAACTTTTCACATTTGAAACCTTTTGTGTACATCAGGTCAGACAGGCTGTGTATCATCTATTATGGAAAATATTCAAGGTAACGTTAGGCAAATTGTCATCGGGTTCCTCGTCTAAAACCACACTCTATTATTTTTACCGTACAAGGTTTCGTAGGTGGTTCACAGATCACGGTGCTCGAGTCGTTAGTCACGTAAGTGCTGAACATTGCTCTTCCATGTTTCTTGACACTTTCAACTGACAAACACACAAACAATAAATAAAGTGCAACGCTCAAAACATTAACTGGGACGAAAACGGAATAAAAAAAAAAACTGTACGCCTCTCTCCAAACAAGTACTGCGCAAGTGCGCACGCATGCGCAACAAATAATGAATGTGCCGCGTCATGCGTGTATCATTTTACTGCTCAAATATTGCACGTTTATGTTTTCTTAAACACTTAGGGCTTATCTATTTCTGAAATAAACAGTATTATGTGTGCAGAAATGCATTATTAGTAGGCCTATTCCTGCATTGCACGCTCTCTGGTACATTTTCTTGAATTAAAACCACTCTTGGTGTGCCACGGCACGCGCCTTAATTTTAATTCAAACATAAACAAACTGATTTATTCTCTTCACAGCGAACAATGAGGGTTATGACAAACCTGGCAGAGAGAGGTCCTTCAGAGGGAAATATCAAGTTCCAGATATGAACAGGTAACTTAATGCTGCTATGAACTAATTTTGAGTTCAACGGCCTAATGGACTGTGTTATCCAAGCTGTAATAATGGATATAATAACATAATGACTAGTATCTAGAAACACAAATGTCTAGTATTATATACAAGACTATTTATATTTATTGCCACATAGACATGAACATGGTAGAGCATGTACACATTTGATGTATTTCAAAGTGTTTAATTGTGCTTTTTAGGTAAAGCTCGTTTATTTCTGAATAGTTGACAGCAAGATCAGTATGTTTCTAAATGGCTATTTGGTCTTGCTGTATCTTCTTTACTTTCAAAGTGATTCAGAAGAAGGCGTTCTTGTGGATGACTGGCTGACATCCAAACAAGTGAGTGCTTACTGTACATCCAGAAAACTGCTTATATTTGAATAGATTTAAGTCTGCTGTCTTACACTTAGATCTCTGAATCTTGTCTTGAAGATCATGTGAAGTGATTGCATTCTCAGAGCACAGTATGACATGCTGATAAACAGCAGTAAATATCTGTTAAGATGCCAGGTCTCAGGTGATGATGTCACATTCTGCCTCAGGATTGTGACAGGTGGTTTCTTCACAGGGCCAGCTGTCCTATTTTTTGCAGCTAATGGTATATTATATGCTAAATGTGTCCTACGGCACAAATACAAGGTGTTCTGCGGATAAAGGGACCTTACTACTAGAAATAGCCTTAACTGTGACAGGTTTGAGGTCGTTGAGGATTGACCAAATATTAAGTGAATGGAACTGCAAAGTCTTCACATCGCTTTAATAACTGAGAAGACTAGCTGAATAGAAAGTAGCAAAAATATTCGCGCCCCAGGACCGACGTAACCTACCCCTGCTTTAGATTATTAACGTTCTGAGCATGCTGTAGTCCACAGATGTGAGATTTATTTAAAAATGCCAATAAGTATTCAATTGGATTATTTCACAGTATCATTTTGCCAATAATTGTAATAATTCAGTGAGATTTTTGTATGCACAGGGAGTCTGATAACAGCCGGCCCTCCACGCGGAGATTTGATCTCACCATCATCGAGTCTGTCTGTGATTACATGAAGAAGTAGAAAAACTGAGACAAACTAAATCCAGAAGAACTGCCGCAATGTCTCTTGACGCTTGAAGAAAACTACCTGCAAAGCTACCTGAAAAACAATGTGCAAGCAAGTGTATCTGGACAAAAGCTGTTTAAAACGCAAAGGGTGGTCACACCAAATATTGATTTGATTTTAGTTAATAGAAGTTAACTAATGTATAAAATCTATTTATGGGATTATTTTTGAAAGCATCCTCACTTTACAGCATTTTTACACAAGTGCCTAAAACTTTTCACAGTACTGTAGCTGTGAAGGTAGGTTGCCACAGTTCTTCTGGATTTAGTCTGTCTTAGTTTTTTCTGTTTCTTCATGTAATCCCAGATGGACTCGATGTCGATGATGGTGAGATCAGGGGTCCGTTCTTCGTACGTCGCTAACTCAGTTAGCTGGATTTGATTGTTGACGATTTGGCATGATCTTGGATTGTTTGGTTCTTCGACGCTCATCCTGGACTTGCTGTCATAGCAAAAGGTCCGTAAGCTTAAACCTGCTCGGGAGCAGGCTTATTTCATGTAAACAGAATTAGATTGCCACTTTTTAAGCGGCGTTGATACTTAAAATATGTCCCAGCCACTGCTACTTTATTACAAGAGTTCCTTACTGAACCAGAGGCAATAATAATGTAAAATAATAATATACAATTAATTTGAAAATAATAATGTTGTGTAGTCTATATACTATAGTAAAGACACAGCCAGTTTTACTGATTGAGAGATTTATTTGTGATGGAATAATTGCTTTATAATTTTATTGGAGTCTTGCACACATTCTGTACAGTTAATCTGAGCCGTGCTTTAATGGAGTGGTGACAGATATTATGGGAGTGGCTTGATGCAGCGCAGGGGATGCAGATAACTTGATCTTTACCCTTTAGAAACTTTAATTAATGCGGTCACATAACAAATCTGCTTCAAAGATAAAATTAAATTAATTGCTAGGAACATTAAACAAAATAAAATGTAAAGCCTGTACAAATACTAGAAATTGGGAATCATGAAAAAAAAAAAAAAAAAAAACAGTGCACATTTCATTTATCTATTATAACTTTTATCTAATTTTGGTCGCTTTCTTTATAAAGGTCCAAAAATTCGTCCTGTTTTTCGTCAGGTGTCTTTTTAAAATATATGATGTCATTACGAAGCTGTCTTGGCGCCAGCCAATCACTGCATTGCTGATCATGGTTTTTCGAGTATCGATATATCTGCCCTCTTCAGGGAACACACTAACACGCAGTATTCTCAGACAATTTAATCCAGATATTTTAATAAAATCTGCAAATTTGTTTGAAGAATCAAATTAGCCAGAGATCAGTTATCACGATTAGAAGCTCTGGCATCTGTCGAATCATCTTAGATGTATTAAGCGAGGTACGAAGAACGGACCCCAGATCTCCTTGTGGATAATATAGGCTTGTTTTGGTTGTCAGACTCTTTTACAATTTCACTGGATTATTACAATTAATGGCAAAAGGAATGTTTGGAAATGTAAACTGATTTTTACTACTGACACACTACATCAAAATATATAACTGGCTTAAAGTTGCAGTAAGCCATTCTTGAAAAACGCGGTTGAAAAGTGGAACGGACCGAGCACCAAAACACTCTTGTAGCCAATCAGCAGTAAGGGGGCGTATACACTCATGATGGGCGAGGAGAGAGAGCTAATTGCACAAGACAGACATTAGCAGAACGACTAAATTGACAGGGGAATACAACTTTAAAATGAAGGGTTATGATCAGGCAAGTGGTAGGACCCACGTTAATATCGGAGAAGCTTGAGCCTGAGGTGCGAGAAGGCCTGAAAATGGATGTCGATGTTGCTTTATTTCTTCTCAATACGTGAGTAACGTTGGTTTTGCTGTGTTTCACAGAACTAAGAAATGCTGTCGTTTGCATATACCCGTATGTCATTTTCGCTTGTTCATTTTTGCATTATTATTCTTATAAGCCTGGAATGTCTAAACCTCCTCCACTGCCTGTTTCAAGTAACGGCTCCCAAAGTATGTCAGAAAGTCCAAAGTAAGATAAGATCCTCCTAAAATCAAGCGGCAACATTGTAATCTGAAAAATGAAGCCTACCCGGAAGTGCTAAAAACTGCAATACATCGAAAATCCGCTAGAGGGAGGTCCCAAAAGGGAGCAAATATCCATAGACCCCATGTTAAAATGTCAGTTTTCACAGCATAAATTCATATTTTTACAGGTTGGTCCCATGGACTTTTATTGTATTTTTCGATAGGTTCCGAGTGCCTGACAACTGTGAGGGGGGTGAATTTTTTTCTAACTCGTTAGTTTAGATCGTATTTAGATATAAAATGTATGACAAATAAGGGCGTGGTTAACTTTGATTGACAGCTTGATTGACAGCTGATAACGGGCTGCGCCGAGTGGAATTCCTGAAATTTGACGTCTCGGCCATGATCTGACACAACACATCATACCACCTCTGTATCCTTTCTGAACATTTGTATTGAAATATCGTACATAACATGGGTTGCTCTGCTATAAACTGCACTAACCGACATTGTAGGACTAGGAGTACTTCGCTCCTTTTTTTCCGGTAAGTGACATTCCACTACTATTTCACGTAGTTAGCACTATTTAGCATCAATGTTTATGGGCAGTGGCACTGCAGCAGTTAGCATTAAATCGCCTCCAGGGCTCCAGACTAACTTTTCCACTGGTTGCACTGGTGCTACCAACTTTCTTAGTCGCACCTTTTTTTTTTGTTGCTACGGTACATACCATCAATGCATGTTGATGAATAGTGGTCTTAAAGGGTTAGTTCACCCAAAAATGAAAATTAAGTCATTAATTACTCACCCCCATGCTGTACCAACCCCGTATGACCTTCGTTCGTCTTCGGAACACAAATGAAGATATTTTTGATTAAATGTGACAGCTTACGGTCTTACGGGGTTGGTACAGCATGGGGGTGAGTAATTAATGACTTAATTTTCATTTTTGGGCGAACTAACCCTTTAATCTGCATACCATAGTTTTGCACTGTTGTAAAAATACTGACAGTGACACAAGACCTCATGTTAGTTAAAAGTTAAAAGATGCACTCAAACAAAAAAATTTTTTTTTAATGCTGTTCACTTTATATGAACAGTTAATTTTTATTTAACATCGTATCAGGTTTCTCTTTCAAACACAATTGCATAATTTTAAAATAACTTGAAACGGCTACTCTTTGGTTTAACTCCATGTTATCATTTTGAAAGAACATGTTTCAATCAAATAACTCAATCATGACTGAAAAATAGTAGTATTAAATTAAATGCATTTATGGTGAGATTACTACGTTTTATTTAAATACATGCATTTATGATGAAATTCATTGTCATGTCAATTTGTGCTCATTTTGACCACAAACTATGCGCTGTCACTTTAATTCAGCGCGTGCAGCACAGCAAAAATAGACTCTGTGTGTATTGTAAACGATCTCTGCACTGCTACGCACCGCTCCTGGAACGGATGCAGTGTGAAAATACCGTGTCAGGCTACAAAAATATTGATCTTGAAATTGTTAGCCCCTTGTCTTTTTTACATGTCGTACACGGTACATTTAACTTACACTTATTATGGCTTAATTCCTAATTGGCGCGTTTCACCATCAGTGTGCAATGCGCGTGATGTGTACGTAAACTGCAAGTGTCTTGCGGAAGAACATTGTAGCCGGAGCTACTTCTCCCTGTTAATGTCTATGGCGAGTCACGCAGGCACTGTGCAACTCCGCAGTCGAGCCGACCCCGGGATAAAATAATCAGAATATAAACACTTATTATGGGCGTACCGTAGTGATTCAGGTCAAAAACAAGGTTTGGAAAATGGATTCATGATGTACTCGTTCATTTTGAACATACGGACTGCAGCAGCTGCTGATACAACGGCGTTCTGTTGCGCATGTGTGAATTTAACTGAGTACATGACCATGCACTCGCACAAACCGACTACATAACATTTTTACTCGCACATTCTCAAAAATAGTCGCATATGCGACCATTTTGGTCGCAGTCTGGAACCCTGGCCTCAGATAAATTAGCGTCCGAGGTACTTTACCTATGGTTATAACTGACGTTTGAAACACTGTAAATGTGTCTGCCAAATGAATAAATGTAACATAAGAATAGATTGATCTCAGAGCTAGTTGGTCGCACGTCAGAGGCGCCCGCGCCATTGGATGTGCAGTTGCCGCAGCACAGCCTATGAGCGCGCTATGCAGCTGCAAATGCGTTTTACATATAGGCTTCAGTAAATCAAGGAAAAGGAGTTTCAACATAAGAATGATACTGACTGTAAAAAGTAGCCTTGTCTGCCAGTCGATCTTGTAACGTTACAGATAGCGCGTCCACCGGCCGGCTCAGTCTCATACAAAGCCCGCCCTTTTACCTATATATGGATTGGCCAGAAGGTGGGCGGGTTTAGGATTTCCCAAGATTTTCCAAGATGGCGCCAAACATACCCCCCATAAACAGCCTCAAAACCGTTCTTCAGAAAGTCTATGGGTGACGTCACAGACGCTGTGTCCATATTTTTTACAGTCTATGCCTAAAATTTTCTTTTGTTTCCCCTTTTAGTGATTGCTATAGCCCCTTAATCTTGTCACAATTGTGATATATTAATTACTTGGACTATCGTGTTATGTAGGAAGCTGTTCATGAAAACGGTGTTTGTTTTTTGGGATAGAAGGGATGAACATAGTAACATATTGTTTTCACTTATTGATGACATCATTCCCTCAGGCAGCAGGTACAGCAGATCCTGCCATAGTCGTTGCCTGTGTTGCATAGCGTGTTTGTGAATATGGGGGTGGAGGCATCAACATGGGGTGTAGTTAGGGGTGTGACGGTATTTATATAACCGTGAGACCGACGGTTATAGTTGAACACCGTCATTAGAACTCTATAACTCTATAACGGAGGCAGAGTTAGTGGTGCTTTGGAGGCTGCTACTGCCCCCCCCCCCCCCCCCCCCCGTTATGTTACGAACCGTCACACTTGACTCCCGTCATAACCGTCATCACCAATTCTGAAACCGGCACACCCCTAGGTGTAATCCTTTTGGGTAGGGGCTTCTTTGTTGTGGTGATTTCTTTTTCGTGATTTTTTTTTTGTGTGAAAAAATACTAATGTCCCTTAGACTTTTACACAGTACTAGATGTGAAATATTACCACAAAATAGATTGGTAAACCAATATAAGAAGATATGTCTACATTACAGAAGTTGGATAAGTTCTCGTTAGTTCAATAGCTTCCATTTTCAAATGAATGACTCATTAAGTGTTGTTTGGAACATACTTAAATTGAGGGTGTATTTCTCAGGGTCTCTTGGATACATCAGATGAAGAGCTGAATGATGACCTTTTGCGTAGCGATGATGAGAACGAAACTATGAGGTAGGGTGAACTTTTCCTCTTCCTGTAGCAACCTGGTCTATAGGTGAACTGTTGGATAAAGGTTGATTTTTGATGCGCCCCAGAGCCTTTGTTTCGACTAAGCTCTGCTCAGAGCAAACACTGTCGAAGCACATTGCACATAATGGGAATGTTGTTTTCAGAAGGCCTTTATCTTGCTCCTTTTTTTTTCCATCTGGCAAATTTCCAAACAAGAATTACGATGATGTACTTGGAGAATACTGATTTCATGACATGGTCAATAATCTTAATACTTCATTAAAATGGGCATGTATCAATCATTTTTTTTAACAGTTATATTTGCATTGTGGTACATTTGACAGGTTGTGTTTTCTTTTCAGATGTTACGATGAAAGTGTTTCTAAACCAAAAGTGCAGGCGATTGCAAAGCCTTACCTCGTGTGTGAAACTCCACACCTTGCTGAAGACCAAACCATATGTCCTAAAGAAGAGCAGACAGAGGTGGACCCTGGTGAAGTTTTAGACATCGAAATCAATGCTCCTTCTGGAGATGAATTTCAAGTGAGTTACCCCTTTATCTCTTTAGATAGCATTGGTTTGTCGTTTTATTTTTTTCCTTCCCCTCCTTAAGCTCTTTCGGTGCTTTGGAATTGTCTCCCTTGAGGGAGGGAGGGAGTGACAGGGAGGGGAAATTAGATCTATTATCACTCTCTAGCAGTTTATTTGTCTGTGCCCTGACAAAGTTAGTGCTGACAGCTTGTTTGGTGAAAGGTAATGCCCCCCTGTTGTCTCCATGGCAGAACTGAGCTCTGACCTTGAGGCCCGCATCCCTGCGGAAAAGAACCTTTGTGTTGTAGGAGAGACTCCCCGCCAATTATCAGCCTCAGATAATGCATAGGCTTCTATCAAGCCGTAAACCAAATCTGATAACGTCCTGTGTAGGTGAAAAGATTATTGACCCTTTAAAAGATATCTGTGTGACTTAAATATGGAGGATATAACTGATACTCTTCTCTTGTTTTCCTGTCCACCAGAGAAAGAGATTATCCCTAATAATGGTGTGATACGTGTTGTGAAGTCAATGTATCATTATTTCAAGGACGTCTAAGACATTGCTGAATAAAGTCTTGCCTTTCATTGTAGGAGGAGATACAATCTTTTCATAAGTGATTGAGAGCAATACAAAATAAGGTCAAATAAGCTGTCACTGGATAACCCAGAGTGAGTAATTCAATGGCAATGCTATTGAATATGTTAATCAGATACAGGGACAGCTCAATCCAAATGTCAGCTGATTAGATGTTCAGATGATTAATCAATAAAACATAAAGCCTGTGATGAAACACTGTTATGTGTTTTTAGCAGGAAGTTGGTGACTAAAGTGACCATCAGCAGTCCAACATAAAAATGGATTAAATGTGGATGGTTTTGTCCAGTTTACACATTAGGGCTCAACGCTAAGGATTTTTTTTTCACTGGTCCGAAGGGCCAGTGGTTCAGATTTTTACTTGCCCTGTCAAAATTTTCACTGGACCCACCGCAAAAAGTAATTTATTTAATTAATGAATGAATGAATGAATTAATTAAGCTAAAATAGTTATTTTTTTCATTGTGTTTGACCCATGAAACCTTAATAATGTTATGACACCAAATTTCAGATACCAGTGAAATTTCACAATTCTCGATTCCAATTTTGATATCACAGCAAAAACTACTTGCTTAACAAATATACATTTCATAAATTAAGAAAAGCTAACAGTCAGTAATAAAATAAGAAAAAAATAATAGCAATAGCACAACTAAATACAATAGAACAAACATACAAATGAATTTAAATAGTGCTTCTCAGGTTGGTCTAAAGTCTCACACACCGTTCGAACACCGCACGTTCTCTTTTGTGACTTGAATATTTAATACTGGCAAGGCTTAAAAACGTGCAAATGATAAACTTTTGTGACGCTGCAGCACTGGTCCGATCAGGCAAGGACAGCTACCTCAACTATCATTGACACTGGCCCCGGGCCATCGGGCAGTGCTTATTGTCGAGCCCTGCTCGTGCAGGAGTAAAAAGAGTTATTTTTTGTTTTGGTATTTCAAAAGAGAAGGTGAATTTAAAGTACATAGACGGCAGGCCTACTAATTACAAAATTAATAATTTGAAGGGGAAAAAAAATATATGGTTCCAAAGTTTGTGGTCTGGTCAGTAATTTTATTTTGTTGTTGTTGAAAGAAATTGTATTCAACAAGCATGCATTAAATGTATCAAAAGTGACAAAGACTTTTACATTGTTACAAAAGATGTCTATGTCAAATAAATGCTGTTTTGAACTTTGTTTTCATCAAAGAATCCTGAAAAAAATGCATTACAGTTTCCACAAAAATATTAAGCAGCACAACTGTTTTCAACATTGAGAATAAAAAGAAGTTTCTTGAGCACCAAATCAGCGTATTAGATTGATTCGTGAAGGATCATGTGACGCTAAAAACTGGAGTAATGATGCTGAAAATTCAGTTTTGTCATCATCACAGGGATACATTACATTTTAAAATATATTTAAATACAAAACAGGCAATTTAAATTCAAATGAGTGCAGCCTTGATGACCCTTGGAAGAGGCATCATTAAAAAAAATTACTGATCACAAACTTTTGAATGGTAGTTGTGTTGTTGCTGTTTTTTTTTGTGTGTTTTTTGCAAAGGATTGTATTTCACACTTGAGATCTGGATGTTAAAGGTGCAAAGTAATTTCTCCACTTAATAAAGTTTAAACCTAATGAAATGACCTACCTTGTGGTGCCTGCCATATTGAGCATCACATGACAAGCCGAATACTGCTAACTTTGTAACCCCATATTAGCTGACACTTTCATTAGTAATGGGTCTGAAGTACACCTGTGGGTAAATAAGGTATTTCTGTTATGATATCATACCTGCAAACTAGTCGCTTTTCGGCGAAATTCGCCGTTTTGAATAAAAATATGTAATTTATGGGAATCGTGTAGATCCGATGAGTTTTTTTTTTCGGGTGGTGGGGGGGTTAAACTTCGGTAAACTTCACAATAATAATTGGGAATGTGCTAATTAGACTGGAGTGAGAGCTAGACGTCTTTTGAGCTGTTGTGATCTTTTTGGCGCTCTGATGATGCAGTCACTCAGTCAGTTCGCTGTGAATCGATCACCTTCCGCTTTACAGCACGACAAAAATCATGAATGAACTCAGGGCTCAACATCAACGCTTGTCCGGGACAAGTGAAAGATCATTTTACTTGCCCGACCGGACAAGTTACTTAATTTTAGTGACAAAAAATAACCAGGGAAGCATCGAAACGCAAGAATGAATGTGATTTTATTACATTCAATGTAAACAGCGATTGATAATGGGTTGTGTATTTCTGGTAACAACGTCGCGTTGAGGCTCTATGTTAGAGACACATTCGTGGAGAAATCAAAACAACTGAGTGAAACAGCACACAGAAAACGCACAAAAGAAATGTACTGAGCTAAAAAATGTAAATAGTTGTGTTATGTTAAACTAAATCATATGTTATAAATAAAACAACTAAGGGAGCTGTTTTGCTGAATATTATCACGATTGAAAATGTTACACTGAATTTATAGTTCAATAAACAAGTAGCGTAGTTAATATTTATTATTAAGCTACTTACATTTTAGACACAAACAATATCAACTGTTTTTGTTCTATTTTACAGATGAAATTAATAGTTCCACAGGAAAGCAACAGCAGCGCGGTGTTTTGTTACTGAATGATTCAGCGTTTTGAACGAATCTTTTGTATGAATGACTCAATGACTCACTAGTTAAGACGGTCCCTTGCCGCCACCTATTGGCGGTTTCGTTTCATGTTTAAGTAGGCCTATTGATTTTTTTATTTTTATTTGTATATTCAAACATTTATTTAAAACATCAATCTAATAACATTATTTATTGCAGTTGTAATTTTGCAGTGCGAATTATTTAATTTGATGGGTAACAAAATTAACCAAATTAATTCCCCCCCAACCCCCCCCCCCCCCCCCCCCCCCATGTCACCTTTTTCGGCACAGTTGAGTTTGC
>JAROOI010000479.1:0-27175 GCA_030578255.1 Tiaroga cobitis | reverse complement strand
TGAGTATCAATGGCTTCTAGCAAATAAAAAAGTTGAACAGTTCAAACTGTCATGGACCTTTATCAAATGCTTTTGCAGTTTACAAAAGTCTACTGTTAAGAAGAGTATAAAAACAATCAAATGAGATAACCTACTGTCCATCCAAGCAAAGTGTGCCTCATTGCGAAAAGATTCGTTAGAAACCACATCTCTGAATTTGCGGCACGTCAAAGACAGCCTGTTAAAAGCTACATCTCCGTCTTCTTTCACAACCTCAAGCAGGACACGTCTGAGGATTTCATTTGGAATCTTACAAAGAAGAGTTTAATAATATTCTATATAAAATAATAGTCAGACAATAACATGCATGTAACATGTTAAAAGTGAAAAACATTTGGAATACCTCACCTCAGATATGTTGTCTAGTGGAATCACGTCGTCGTCCGGAACAGAAATCACGTCGTCGTCCGGAACAGAAATCACGTCGTCGTCCGGAACAGAAATCACGTCGTCGTCCGGAACAGAAATCACGTCGTCGTCCGGAACAGAAATCACGTCGTCGTCCGCCACAGAAATCACGTCGTCGTCCGAAACTACCACCACCTGTTCGTCTGAAGACACCTTGTGACCCTCCATTTCAAATTATCCTTATTGAGAGAAATTACATTGACACTAAAACATTAATTGTGAAATTTATTGAAGATGGAAAGAGAAGACTCTTAAAATGCAGCTTTGTACAGTACAGTGTAATTTGTTCCTGTGATCATTCACATAGAAAAAAAGCTGTTTTAAATTGGAATAATTAACACAATAGTACTGTTTTTTGTTTGTATTTGTAATAAAATAAATGCATCCTTGGTGAGCAGAAGATACTTCTTTTAAAAACAGTAAAGATCTTACTGATCGCAAACTTAAAGTAAGATTAGTTAGTCACACTTATGCACATTTACACTTACAAACTGATCCTTGGTGAGCTGGATAATGGCAGAATTTGCGTGACTATCAATACACAATAGACTCATCTATTAAGTACAGATCACTGTTGGTTTACTGTTTAGAAATTAAGTTTCATTACTTACTGTATGATCTGAGACTTGGATTTGCTGTGATACTTCAGTGTTCTGTGGAGTGGGGGAAAAACTTTGAAAAGTGTGTGTGTGCGCGCGTGTGTGTGTGTGTGTGTGTGTGTGTGTGTGTTTGTTTTGAATTTGATGCTATGGTAGTGTATCAACATCTTATTGGCTCTGCTCCAGTGACATCACCAAAGATGCACCCTTAACACCTAATCCTTACAGGTGAATCAATGTTTGAAGAACTGACATTACATCTGACTTGGATAACTTTCATACATTACTTTTTTGCCATGGATAAACAAGCTGAGAAGAGGTACTTTTGTGTTTTGTTTTCAAAACTGAGTAACTTCTGAAACTGTTAAAGAAACTTGTTGTCAAAATGTTCAAACAGTTACTGTTAGAGTTACAAAGGCTTTCAAAGGCTTGGTCCAAACATCTAAAAACTCAGGCAAACTCAGGCAAACTACAACTATTAATTTGTAACTGACGTGTAATAAAGCATGAACTACTGTTTCTTTTTTTCTGGAACTAGATTAACCAAGTTGTTGCTTAAAGAAACTCAAACTGTGCTCTCAACGAAACACATACTTTTAAAAACATTAAAAATCTTACTGACCGCAAACTTAAAGTAAAGTATGATTTCTTTATTTTCTTTACTGTAACTCTTATTAATGTTTTTTGGTTCTAGTTAGTCACACGTGAGCAAATTTAAACTTACAAACTGATCCTTGGTGAACTGGATAATGGCCGAATTTGCATGCCTTTAATTACACAATACAGTCATTTTTTTAAGTACAGATCAATGCTAGATTACAGGTTAGACATGCTGTTTCATTAGTTGCTGGATAATCTGAGGCATTAATTTGCTGTGATACTATAGGGCTCTAAAGGGAATGGGGGAAAACTTTACAATGTGTGTGTGTGTGTGTGTGTGTGTGTGTGTGTGTGTGTGTGTGTTTGTTTGAATTTGAATTTGATGCTATGGTAGTGTCTCAACATCTTATTGGCTGTGGTCCAGTGACCTCACACCAAAAGGTGTGAATCACCTAACCTGACACTCAAACACATTTAGTACAGGTGAAGGACAGTTGGATTGAAGAGAAACATTTTTCATCTGCTTTGGATTACTTGAGTACATTACTTCTTTGCAATGGATAAACAAGCTGAGAAGAGGTAATTTTGTGTTTTGTTTTCAAAACTGAATTTATTTGTATCATTTGAAACTGTTAAAGAAACTTGTTTTTCAAAATGTCCAAACAGTTACTGTTAGAGTTACAAAGGCTTTCAAAGGCTTGGTCCAAACATCTAAAAACTCAGGCAAACTCAGGCAAACTACAACTATTAATTTGTAACTGACGTGTAATAAAGCATGAACTACTGTTTCTTTTTTTCTGGACCTAGATTAACCAAGTTGTTGCTTAAAGAAACTCAAACTGTGCTCTCAACGAAACACATAATTCTTTTAAAAACATTAAAAATCTTACTGACCGCAAACTTAAAGTAAAGTATGATTTCTTTATTTTCTTTACTGTAACTCTTATTAATGTTTTTTGGTTCTAGTTAGTCACACGTGAGCAAATTTAAACTTACAAACTGATCCTTGGTGAACTGGATAATGGCCGAATTTGCATGCCTTTAATTACACAATACAGTCATTTTTTTAAGTACAGATCAATGCTAGATTACAGGTTAGACATGCTGTTTCATTAGTTGCTGGATAATCTGAGGCATTAATTTGCTGTGATACTATAGGGCTCTAAAGGGAATGGGGGAAAACTTTACAATGTGTGTGTGTGTGTGTGTGTGTGTGTGTGTGTGTGTGTGTGTGTGTGTGTGTGTGTGTGTGTGTTTGTTTGAATTTGAATTTGATGCTATGGTAGTGTCTCAACATCTTATTGGCTGTGGTCCAGTGACCTCACACCAAAAGGTGTGAATCACCTAACCTGACACTCAAACACATTTAGTACAGGTGAAGGACAGTTGGATTGAAGAGAAACATTTTTCATCTGCTTTGGGTTACTTGAGTACATTACTTCTTTGCAATGGATAAACAAGCTGAGAAGAGGTAATTTTGTGTTTTGTTTTCAAAACTGAATTTATTTGTATCATTTGAAACTGTTAAAGAAACTTGTTTTTCAAAATGTCCAAACAGTTACTGTTAGAGTTACAAAGGCTTTCAAAGGCTTGGTCCAAACATCTAAAAACTCAGGCAAACTCAGGCAAACTACAACTATTAATTTGTAACTGACGTGTAATAAAGCATGAACTACTGTTTCTTTTTTTCTGGACCTAGATTAACCAAGTTGTTGCTTAAAGAAACTCAAACTGTGCTCTCAACGAAACACATACTTTTAAAAACATTAAAAATCTTACTGACCGCAAACTTAAAGTAAAGTATGATTTCTTTATTTTCTTAACTCTTATTAATGTTTTTTGGTTCTAGTTAGTCACACGTGTGCAAATTTAAACTTACAAACTGATCCTTGGTGAACTGGATAATGGCCGAATTTGCATGCCTATAATTACACAATGCAGTCATCTTTTAAGTACAGATCAATGCTAGATTAGAGTTAGATCAAGGTTAGACATGCTATTACAGATGTACAGATGACTCTGTCTGTTACAATTAACCACGCATATGGGGTTAGTTGTAACATTTGCACTTCTGTCACTTTCAGTACAACTGTACGAAAATGGTAGGACCTAGATAAAAAAAAAAAAAAAAAATGTAAGTGTTCATTTGTAGCAGAGATGTGTATGTTGCTTGTGTAAAAAAAAAAAATATTCTAACCGAATTATTTAATTAATTGAGCCAAAACCAAAGTGCGTTAGGTTGTGCTGCGCCCTCCCCTCCCCCATTTTGTACTCTGCAAAATGGATAGACCTAGAAAGTAACAGGTTTAGCACATGCATCCCACAGAAAAATATATTTCATTTTTTTTTTTTGTTTCTTTTGTCTTACCCCATCCTTTTTCATTCAAAGGTTAAAGTTTAAATTTTAACAGTTGGAAAAGCTCATCAGACTCTGTTAGCTGCCATTTCATGTACCATTTCAAATTCATTGACTCATTTTCCATTCAATATAATAAATCAAAATTCTACACCTTTAAAAAAAAACAAAACTAAATTATGTACTGGAAAACTAACTTTATTTAGTTCTATACATCTAAACTTCAAAGTTTAGAATATTTCTCTATCACTCTTCTAATTGCATTGTTATAACAGGACAGAGACATAAAACATCAAGTATAATAAATAACTCATGTCGCATTACATAAAAAATCGTTGTTGAAATGCTATATTTCATGTCATGTTTCTCTCTCCATCACCACACACCTCTTTTTAGGAAAGCTGATCGGCGAATTGTGTACTGCCTAATTTGCAGAACACCACAAGACAACCTATCTGTACATTTGGCCAGAAAGTGCATGAAAAAAAGTACGCACCAGGAAATACAATTGGAGGTTAGAAAGGCAAAAACTTCGATGAAGCAATGGACTCTAAATAGTAGGACATGGGACTTTAAAAACATCAGCGACCTCTTGCCAGACCCACGTTGTAAGCAGGCCATTATTGAAGAGTTCCTTAAAATGGGGTTCTTCGTGAACAACATGCCCCAGGAGTCCCACGCGGACACAGGAGCATCAGCAGAGGAGCCTGACGTCCCGTCTGGTCTGGACACAATGTAAGTGCTATTATTGATCACTATTGTTCATTTTGCAGCAGAACATTGGATACAGTAAAGTTGATGATTCACACATTCAGTTTGCAGTATCAGTTTTTTTTTTTTATAATGTAACAATGCGCGCGCACTCGTCTCGACTAGCATGGTCACAAGGTGAGCCGTCCTGTTTGACATGTTTTTAATCCCAAACACAGACCATCCGCTGACGACCATCCCAGCATCGCAGAATGCCAGGAGGTCTTGAGAGTGGCAAGGCCGGACTTTGATAAAATGAAAAGGGACCTGGAGACGGACGTCGAGCTCTCCGACACAGATAAGACCAGATACCGATACTGGTGTGAGGCACTCCTGGTCTTCCGTCATGTGCAGCGGCCAAAAGAAGTGGAAGCCTTTACGGTAAATAAAAATGAACTTGTGACATGATATATTTACATAGACATATAACATACATGCGTATGGGTACATAACTCGCCTCACGCGTCTCAATTTTTTGGGTACAGGACTCGGAGTGGCTGAACAGGGTTCATCACGGCGGACGTGCTGTCATGGGTGTCAAGAGGAACGAAACTGGCAAAATGCGCATTGCCTTGTCAGAGGAAGATGAAGCAGTAAGTTTTAGTATGGTTTGAAAAAATAACCAACCACCTGACATTTTCATGTAATGTTAAACCGATAATGCAAAGCGGTTTCTTAAGTTTGATAATTAAGCTGCTATGGCAATTTTATGACAGGTTGTGTTGTGTTAATAATTTCAAGTTGTCATGAGAAATACACTGACAGGTTAGGATGTAAAGGTATGTGTCATGGTGTCATAAAGACATCTCAAACAATGTCATATTTGCATTAAATATGTCACAACTGAGCTAATGGCACTTAATGGCAGTTAGACAAACATGCATCAAACTTACTTCATGTCCATAACATATATGTCATGTCATGGTTGTGAAAGTGTCATGTTAGTCTTACATAAACACAACCCTTGAAGTAGAGATTTACTGAAAAGTGAAAAGGTTTCTCTTACCCCACATGCTACAGTAACTCTTTGGACACAACAGTTTTTGCAGGCATACTTCGCCAAGGTCAGGCCTGGGCACATTTTACCGGACAAACCAAGACAAAAGTTCTTCCTCTGTTCTTCCGGTGAGAGTACCCACAGCGTCACCCGAGACATGACCCGCTTCCTCGAAACGTACGTACCTAAAGACCACATGATACAATTGTCGACATTCAAAACGCCATGAACGTTTCACCTCACCTTACTTTCTCCTAAAGGTACCAACTGTCACCTTTCGGAAGCAAGGACGTGCGGGCGGCAGTTTTTAGGATGGCCTCCAAGAAGCTGACAGCCCAGCAACAGGAGGCCATAAGGCAATACCTGCAGCCTCATGACTATCAGCCTCAGGATGTGGTGGAAGCGGCCACGCTGCTGGAATCCTTGGCCAGGTGTGTCTGTTCATCTAAAAGAAAATGAAAATGAAAAAAAAAAAAACATAAAAAAGCCCCCCCCCCCCAAAAAAAAACACAAGCAGCAGGCACATCAAATTTAGCAAGTTGTGATCATTTTTGTCATACTTCGTGTTCATTTCCCTTTCTTTAACAGCCCTCCTCCGGAAGATGACGCCTCACCAGCCCCGCAGGACGTAGCTGGCCCAAGCATGTCCGTCGAACCCCCTTCCACCACCTTGTCCAGCTTCCTCAAAGCATTCCCGGTCCTGATCGACGGAACGCCGCCTAAGAAAAAACAACGGGTCGAAGCGGGATTTTCCTCGGACCGCACGCTGTACGACAAGTGGCGGACTGCCCAGTACAATAAAAGGGTTCGATTTCTGCTGTGTAAGTCCCCCAAACAATCGGTACGGCATTGTCGAACATTTATTGCATGTACTCAAGTAGTAAAGTTATATTGAATTCTGTATTTCAGCGAATTTCACGTTGAGGAAACCTTCCGTGGCCAAGGTGTCAAGGCTAATCCAACAGGAGGGCTGGAAGGCTAACGTCCCAAAGGTCGAGGAGGTCTTGGATCTCTGGACACCGGCGGCAAAGATCAAGGTTGAAACCGACCCGGCTGCCATCCGGAGTGTGCGTGAGCAATCCTGGTCTGGCCTGGCAGTGAAGGACTTTGGTACAGAGCAAGGTCTAGGTGAGAACAGCTTTTGATTTGACATCAAGAATAAAAAAAATAAAAAATTCATTGATGCCAACACATTTATAAAATGAATCTACAGCTGAAAAATGTCCTCATTTCAATAAGATTTCCCTTAATGTCGAATACAATTTCAAAAAGTTTTCAATAAGTTGTTTTTTTTTTTTTAATAGCTCACTGAGTAATTAACAGTCTTAATATCGTCTTGGTCATAGGAGTGGTTGCAACAAGGCCCTTTTCAAAAGGAGACATTGTCTGTGACTATCACGGAAAGACCATTACAGCCGCAGAGGGAAAGGCCAACATGGAGGAGCTTGATGGGGAACCTGGGTACATGTTCTTTTACAACAATGGTAAACAAGAAATGTGCATAGACGCCCAGACCTTCCCCTGCGAATGTCACCCGGAGGCAGACACGGTGGGCCGAAGAATAAATCATTCTTCAAAGAATGCCAACGTAAAGCCGTCCTACTGCTCGATGTCCGTCGACGGTCAGGAGAAGGACGTCATCCTATTCAAGGCGTTGAAAGACATAGATGTCGAGACTCAGCTTAAGTTTGACTACGGCGTTAAGAGGAACTCGTTCCGCGGAGAAGGCCTGGACCTGGCATGGCTGGACGAATAGGCTTAGCTCACCCGGACCTTCAAGTTTGTGGAACCTCTGAGGGACGATGACTAAGAAAGAAATGATTGACGTCAGGTAGTGTTACAAAGCATGTTCAATTCATTTTATTTTTCACTTACTAGCATTTGTTCAAAATGTTCATATGATATGACACTTGTCTCTTTAGCTCTCACATTGTGTGAAGGAAGGAAGGAAGGAAAAAAACCTGACTTGACGCATCAGAAATGCTCAAAGTATGTATTCATCAAACTACATTGCTCTCTTGATCACATTCTTTTTGGTACGTGTTTGTTCTCACAACTCTTGTCTTTATCTCTTTCAGGTGTGGTGTCCAGAGAGATGGACCTTTTTTTTTTTTTTTTTATATATATATTTGGGAATAAGAGGTGTTTTATTTTTCTCCCATTGTTATAGATTGTTTAATTATTATTTTTTTTCTTTTCCTGTTTGTATATATTTTTAAATGAAAATTTATGAAAATATAAAAAAAGTGTTAGAAATTTACCTCAGTTTGTCACTCCTTTGTCTCAGGGTTGTTTGTGCGAGAGTGAATGAGTGAGTGAGTGTGTTTTTTTTTTTTTTTTTTTGTGTTGGGGACGGACGTCTTGGGCACTTGTTTGAACAGGACAGCTCCTGGTGCACATATCTTAAAAAAAGAGCAGTGAATTGCATTGTCCACAGGGTGGCGACGGTACTCATCAAACCCTGAAGCACACAGAAGAAAAAAAAACTTTGTCAAACCTCACTTACTGAAGTGAAGCACACGATGAGGCTCTGGTAAACAAAAAAAAAATACACAAAATAAAATAACAATGAAATAACATTCTCACATTTCCATTGCTTTACACACCATTCAAAACGGGTGCTGTATTCACTCTCACTTGCAACATGAATTAAAAACTAATAATGAGGTTAAACTAGTTCTTGTGAGTTATAACATTAATCAATGGGAAATCACAATATTAATATGTGTCTGAATAATAAGATGAATGAATGTACATTTGAATAGTTTATTAATATTTAATGTTTATTAACCATCACAATTAATTAAATACATGAATAAATATTGCAACAATATTATAAAAAATGATATACATGAACTGACATGATAAAATTTAAATACATAAATATTGTTCACCTATAATAATAATATTCACCTTTGTGCTTTCAAACTCTGGCTCATTCTTCTGTCGATGGAGAGAGAGAGAGAGAGGGGGGGGGGGGGGGGGGGGGTTAATAACTAAAATAACTCGAAATTTATAAGGACAAAACACAACTGCTAATAATAACCATGTTAATACTTATTTGACAGAAATAAATCCGAATTAATAAAGTTATTAGTTGTAACTAAAATATAGTAAGATTAGTTTTAAAGTTTTTAGAATACATTACGTTTACAGTGAATAGCATCACATAAGCTGACGGAAGTCAGTAGGCTATTTTTTTTTTTTTTTAATAATTTCTCTACTCGTGACATTGATGGAAATTTCTACCAAAGTGGTCAGACAAAACTCGTCGCGATCCTGCTCGGTGACAGGCCATTTTTAATGGGTGATGGGACGATGGTCATCTATGAGCACTCGATTTTCTCGATCGTTAGAAAGTTTTACTGTACTTACTAAATGCGATCGAGACATATTGTGGCAATTATTTGTCACCCAAGAAGCCTCGTGAAGATCATCACGGATCGATCGGCGAAAAACTTCAAAAGTTTGTCTCCAAGAACCCACATCGGAGCAGCAAAATAAAACATTTGGGTGAGTTTTTACTAAAATATCTCTCTTTTTTCGATTGACATATTGAGTAGATGTGGCTTTGATGTAGCATATAGGCCTGCCATGTGCTTATAATAAAGCATTTCCCGTCCAAAAATCACAAAGTATCTCCCAAAACCATTGGTATGATAAGCATATATAAAAGGTCATTCTACAGAAACTCCCCATTTTTGGAATGACAAGATGTCTTAAAATGAATCATTTCATCTTCTACTAAATGTCTTTGTTTATGGTTGGATGTTGTATGAATGCATGCTTATTTTGTAAAAATTGACATGTAATAGTGATTTTGACCACAGGAAGAACAGCACTCATATGTATATGAGATAGCTGATTGTTGGATCAATAAACAATTCAATTCAATTCAAACATACATGGAGTGACATCACAAGTGATTCAATCAACCTGCCAATTGTGCCAAGATTCACTGTGGCCCCAAAACCCAAAGAACGAGCCAGAGGAGCGGGGCCGAGCCCCTTCGATTGAACGTGGTCCCATTAATGTTTGTGGACAAAACTTGAGCTCCGTAGGTGCAAAAAATTTGCCGGCTGACCTACTGTGTATTGTACAGTTATATGGTCCAATACATCAGAATATAATCTTAATCGATTACAGGTGGCACAAAACAAAGCAGCCCGTATAGTGCTTAATTGTTCATATAGAACTAGAGTTTGTGATATGTTGAATATGTTAAACTGGTTACCAGTTAAAAGTAGGTTATATTATTCTCATCTTGGTTTTGCAAGAAATGTTATAACAACAAGGACTCCTGTTATTTTATTTAATAATTTATTTTTTCTTACATTTTTACTTAGACCACATTATCAGATTTTCATTTGGCTGTATGAATACAGATAAATAAATAAATAAATAAATACATTAAAAAAAAAAAAAAATATATATATATATATATATATATATATATATATATATATATATATATATATATATATATATATATATAAAATTTTTTTTTTTTTCATTTATTTAAATGTTCCTTTTTTGGGTCAATGTTGCTACCGTACCAATTTGGCAATATTAAAGTTTTTTTTTTTTTTATCTCCGTTTTTTGAAGCACATGTAGTGAGGGTACAGAAAAATAATAATAATGCAACAAATAAGGAGATTGCGTTTTTATTTATTTTAAACAAGTTTGTTAAAAGTGTGTGTTTGAATGATGTTGGTTCATATGTGCTACCATTATTTTTCTATACCGATGAAAATATTTGAAAACTGGTTCAAATCAAGAAATGATGCAATCCTTTAAGCCCTAACGTTTGAGTGTAGCAAAATTAAATGGATGTAAAATTATCATCATGTCACATGTGATATTGTATTTAATGTGACAGAAAAAGGACCAGTGACGCAATGAATCACCAATGACGCACATAAGACCAAAGATCATTATTCTTCAACTACAATTAAGTAGATGAAACTAAATTGTTACATTTGGCATACAATCTTAAGTCTTTGTTAAGTGCAATATTTCTGTTAAGGCTAGGGACAGAAAAGTTGACCTTTCCATAGAATGACCTGTTAGCAAATCCCATTTTCTTTCTCTCTCTCTTTTTTTTTTTCTTATAAAAATCGACAAAGATGTTTTCTCAATAAAATATAATTTTATTATTAATGTATTTTATTATTTTATTAAAAATTCATTTGAAATGGCATTTTTTTTTTTTTTATTAAAAATAAAACATTCCAGTTTGACAACGGACGGAAAGCCATAAAGACGTTTTTGTTTTAAAATGATGTTGCACCAGTTTGTCTTTTGATTTTGTGTCGAGTATGCCTTAACCGCACCGTTTCCATGCACACCTGCAGGCCTCCGACCATGGACTACACGGACGAGGAGCTGGACTTCCTGTTCGGTGACAGATTACACGGGGCCTGCGAGGAGAATGCCACAAATCTCACAGATGCGTACTACGCGCACGACAACTGCGAAAAATTCCTCCGTGACGAGGACGTCAGAATACCCATTTTCCCCACGACGGCCACCATGAGCGGCGACACGCTGAACTTTGACTTGGACGTAGACGGCCTGGTGATACAGCTGAGCAGCCTGTCGACGCTCAAGGTAAACTTGCATTACCTATTTGTCGGTCGTGTCGTGGGTGCAACTCTTCAGAATCATTGGCACAGCTTGAAAAAACACCTGCCCCTGACCGAGTACAGCCGCGCGGGCGTGTCGGCTCTCGCCAAGACATTCGGACACACTTTATCCTTCCTTGACGGTGGCCACCTGCTTAACATGTGCTGCATCAGCGCCGACACACAACACCCTCACCCCGTGTTCGATTCGCAGGTGTCTGCCAGGGCGAACGCCGCGAGCGTAATAAACGCTGTCCTCGCGTCCTTTGCCAAAAAGCTCATGGCTCTACCTCAAAAAGACATGCAGCGCCCCACCCTGTTAAAAAACAATCTCAATAGCCTGCAGAGGATGCACATTCTAAAGCAGGACAAAGAGTTCATCCTCGGGCTCCTAATGGATGCCGTCCGTCAGGTGGACGTCGACCGCACTCAAAAAATCCTGCTGTTCATTTCGAGGTTCGGTCAGAAGGACAGCTCGCCCCTCGACCTCGGAGCGTTGGTGGGCGTTGAGGGGATCCACTCGGTCACCTGCCACGTGGCCTGCACCGTGTCCGCAAAGGACCACAGGACGGCACTCCTCTGGTCGAGACTAGGGCTGCACCAGGTGGTGGGACAACGAGGCACGTTGTACACCGCCTACGGCATCTCAGAGGCCGCCAACTTTCAGACCAACCTAGACGGGAACTCCTTGACCGTGGAGCGTCCGCTGCGCGACGTGTTTAGCTCCGCCACTCACTTCGCTGACATTAATTTCATTCAGCTCTACGCATCCACGCCCCACGTCCACTCCACCTCGGATAAGCACCCCGTCAGCCGCATCATAACAACCTGCGGCCTCCACAATTCCAGTCACGCCCGTAGGATACTGAGCAACGCGCAGTCCTACCTGGCGCACTTTGAGGACCTGACGAGGAAGACTGTCTGCAGGGTCGACGCCAGGATCGAGGCCGTCTTCCTTTTTACCAACCCCATCCCCTTGCTGATCAACCCAAAACACTACTTCCACATGCCCTCATTGCGCAGTCTCCTCGAACACACCCCTATGCTCGTTCCGTTTAAAAACAACGCGAGCGGTATCGGGCTGTATCACGTGGTGCGGCCTGTGGCAGAGTATCTGTCCGCGACCCTGCGAGGACTGTTGACCCGTCGCGCAGGGAAAGGGGGATACGAGAACAGCTGGGAGGCCTACCAGATGGAGCTGGCCCTAGAGGAACTATTCTTCGGAAGGCCGCTCAATCCGCGCTCACTAAGATATTCGATCAGCCTCGGCACAAACACCACGCACCCCGACAGCATCTCCAAGGCGCGCGGGTTCCTCGGCCTGGCGCCCATCGGGAACGCCAGCGTGGGACAGTCACCCCCCCCACTTGACCAGTGGATAACTGACGAGACGCAGCGTTTGAGGGTGGAGCGGATTTTTCAATTTGCAGAGTCGCTCGGTGCCACGGCTGCGGTCGTCGGGGACGCGGCAGTGCTGGTCCTCTTGTGCGACCTCCACGAACGTAACGAGGGTATAAGCATTGCCGCGCTCAAAGGGCCCGAACTCCCGCACATCATGTGCAAGCTCGTCGGCTGTCGGACGACCACTGACTTCGCCGCGGAGCTCGCAGTACGAAAAGGGTTCAGGTACCCCCACACCTTCGGGAGGGCCGTCGAAATGATGATTGCCAACGGACACGACCCTGCAAAATGCATCAGCGTGGGGCTTGAGCCTCTTAAGTATTTCCCCTCCATCATCTTCTGGGACGAGGCACGCAACCCTAAGGTCAAGTGGGACAAAAAGAGTTTCATCGAGCTCTACCTTCCAACGGCATCGGCTAGCCCCGCGGCGGAGGCGGCAGCTCTGGAGGGTGACGTGTGCGCAGCGGTGCAGAAACGCGATCTGTCATTTGGAAAAAACTTGCTGAGGTACAGGGAGAGCGGAATGCCGTGGATGAAGGAGGCTTTGAGAAGGCTGCCGCCGAGGCTGAGCAGGGAGCAAAGAGTCCTGGTGCTAACATTTATAACATCTTTGGCCCTTATAATGAATGGGGATTACGTGTCCTTCAGCGCACTGGGCCAACTGATCAGTGATCTGCCCCTGACGCAGAAGCAGCTGCAGAGTGCGCAGATCCTGTCACCGCTAATATTATTACAACAACCGCGCACACACAGACTGCACGACAGCATCACATACAAAGTGCCGCCTGTCCGTCAGGTGCCGAAAAAGAGTGCGGTCGTACCTCCGCGCCCTCGTACCCCCTCACCCGTCCAGACCTCCGAGCCAGAGGAACAAGAAACCAACGAACCCCAGGTCATAGATAGAGCAGAGACGTGCACAACGCCAGCCAACCAGATGAGCCGGTGGAGCCCATTTGAGCTGGACCTGGTCCTCGCGAACCCGACCCTGAGCCACGCCGAGGCGTACAGAGCCTATGTGAAGAGGTGTCAGGAACTGCACATGCCAGCCAGGACACTGAGAGCCTTCCGGTCCAAGAGGCAACGGCACACTTAAGTAAATGTTTACTTAAATTACTGTTTTCTTTACATTTTGTCTGCACATCACTAATTTGTCTCTTATTCTTCATTCGTACATATTACAGGTGGCCCTGGCCAGCTCTCCCGCACCTCGAAGGTTCCCGGCTGCCTTCCAATGCACCGATCATCCACTCGTGCGCTTTCTGGAAGTTTACTTTTTCAGGGTGCAGATCCGTGACCTCTCTAGCATACACTGGCAAAAAAAAAAAAAATCGTTTTCTAGCTTGGTATCTTTGTCTCGTTTAGTAAATTAAATATTTTTTTTTTTTTTTATGAAATACATGACACATTAATACAAAAACATACAAAAATACACAATAACGTCTCGTAAACTCATCTGAATTTTTAGCTGCTATTTTTACTGGAAACCAGAAAAAAATACTGAACAAGAAAATCTTCTTTCTTTTTTTTTGCAGTGTATATGTGTGCTTATCGTTTATTACAGTTGTATAATGTATTGGTCAAAAGGTGGTTTTAATTGCTATAGTATTGTGTTTATACACAGTACGTTTTTAATTTATTGTGAAATCATTTCAAAACTGGTGCAATTTCAACCGTCGAAGGTTTAATCTTTTATTTGATTTCAATAATACGTGTGCAACCAACCGTTCTTCTGATTTAAAATCATGTAAATAGTTATAAACTTGTTTGTTGCTTCGTTGACTATTCAAATACTTAAAATAACAAGGTGACCTCTAACCTTTTTTGTTTGAAAAATTAATACTTTGAATGTGTGCTTATCCTATATTACAGTTCTGTTATGTGTCTGTCAACAGGTGTTCTTGATTGCTATACTATTGTGTGTTTTACACATTACCTTGTTTATTGTTATTGACACTGAAAAAATAAATGTGATTGCATATTATACAGAATCAGATTAGTATTTTCCCCTTTGAAGTCACTGTTCCAGAGAGGATGAAATTAAAATGAAAGAATGTTGACTCAGTGTTGAAGCTTCAACGTTAATCGCATTGAATTAGCGTTACTAGGTGATGTTGCTTTAGTATCACTCACCCTTGCACCCTCAGTTACAGCTCCTAGGTGCAGATGTCTGAAAAAAGCGCACTGAATTGCATTTTCCACAGGGTGTCGCCAATACTCATAAAAACCCTGAAGCACACAGAAGGAAAACTTTATGCAAAAACCTCACTTACTGAAGTGAAGCACACGATAAGGCTTTCTTGTGAACCAACCCCAAAAAAATAATAAATAAAAACCCCACTGGAATAACATTCCCACATTTCCATTACTTTACACACAATTTTAATAAGGGTGCTGTATTCACTCTCACTTGCAACATTAATTAGAAACTAACAATAGTGTTAAAATAGTTCTCGTGAATTCTAACATGGACATCACAATATTAATATGTGTCTGCATAATAAGATGAATGAATGTACATTTAAATGGTTAATTAATATTTAATGTTTATTAACCATCACAATTAATTAAATACATGAATAAACATTACAACAATATTATAAAAAAATACTATGCATGACCTGACATGACAAGAATAAAGTAATTCATAAAAATAATAAAATACATAATAAATATTGTGGTCACTTATGGGCTTTCAACCTCTGGCTCATTCTTCTGTGGATGGCAAAATGGCTTGAGCTTTTTTTTACCTTTCAGTGATGGGGACAGTGACAGCACCAGCAAAGGGCCTTCCCAGGTTAGTCAGAGCCACAACAGCACATTGTCAAACAGTATAAACTAAGGTAATTCGGTTTTATATACTAATGCAGTGGTTCCCTAATCAAACACACCTGGTTCGACTCATTAACACATGTGATGATGAGCTAATGAGTCAAATCAGGTGGGTTTGATTAGGGAGACAAAAAAAAAAAAAAAAAACCTGCAGTGTCGGTTGTGCAACAGGACAGATTTTGGGAACCACTGTACTATTTATTTTTTATTTATTTATTTATTTATTTGAGCATTTATTTATTATTACTAATGCATGACATCTCAAATAAAAAATGTTTTATAGAGAACAATCAGAGGACTTTAGAGATGTTTAACAGTTTTATTTGAAAAATAAAGTGACAAACATTTTACAAAATAACATCTTAAAAATAAACAATGCAAACATTAAATAACTATGAAGATAACTATATACAACAGACATATAAAATAAAGAACTGTCTAACAGAACTATAAAATAATGAACTACACATAACAGACTTATAAAATGATAAACTGTAAAATTAAGACAAACAAAACAAAAATGGCAAAGAACGTGGAATGAGGGAAAGGGGATAATAAGGGGGACTTTATTTTTTTTTTAAGAGCACCATTTCCCGAGCAGCATTGCTAGGTTGGCTGTGAAGTTGTTTCTCACTGGCCCACCCTCTTCAAGGCAGCAGAAGCACTGTAAATCCTGGAAAGATGTCTCCTGCACATAAGGTGGCAGCGCTGTCATATACAAATGCAGAGTTCCAATGGGGCACCGTTAAGCTTTTGTGCAGCAATCATAACGGCCTTGCACACATCCCGGCTAGTAAGGTGAGGCAGTTTGTGCCTGTAGAAACAAAATGCAACATGAAGGGTTGCCTGTGAAATGACTGTGACTGACAAATATGTAATTGACCGATTACACTCACACACATAAGCCCCAGCCAAAACCTACCCTCTCACTGACCTCTGCATCATTGAAAAAGCCCTTGACCTTTTTGACCTTCCTGTGATGGACACATCACAAGCGTTACGGCATCATATATGGAGTGACATCACATGTGATTCATTCAACCTGCCAATTGTGCCAAGATTCACTGGTGCCCCAAAACCAAACCGAACGAGCCAGAGGAGCGGGGCCGAGCCCCTTCGAGTGAACGTGCTCCCATTAATGTGTTTGTGGACAAAACCTGAGCTCCGTAGGGGCCAACATTAGCCGGCTGACCTACTGTTTATCAATACATGGTGGCGCTAGAGCTACCAAACCGTGTGCAATAGACTCCCCGCCCTCCAGTTAGTTTATGGCCCGAGTTTCAGCTCTGTGGGACCCCGGGAACACAGAGAAATGCCCTGGGGGCTCAATTGTATGGGGGCTCAAATTCGTATTTCACCCTATTACCCTACAGACAGACAGTGACGCGACACCACCAGTGGTACGGCATCAAATGTGGTACGGCATCAAATGTGGTACGGCATCAGTTCGAAACACTGCAAAGTCGAGAAGCAACCTCTCATGACTCATACATCACAGAGACATCCCAGTGGTCTCGTTGGAAAGGTCTGAGAAAACCCTTTCGAATGATACCTAGTTCATGTCGCTGACTGCTTCCTGGGCGGAGCTATGGGACGAAATATATTCATGTATCAAAAAAATCATCTCGGCCTAGGAAAGTCGAAACGACTCGTGATTGGTGTCATTGAGCATTTATTTATTATTACTAATGCATGACATCTCAAATAAAAAATGTTTTATAGAGAACAATCAGAGGACTTTAGAGATGTTTAACAGTTTTATTTGAAAAATAAAGTGACAAACATTTTACAAAATAACATCTTAAAAATAAACAATGCAAACATTAAATAACTATGAAGATAACTATATACAACAGACATAAAATAAAGAACTGTCTAACAGAACTATAAAATAATGAACTACACATAACAGACTTATAAAATGATAAACTGTAAAATTAAGACAAACAAAACAAAAATGGCAAAGAACGTGGAATGAGGGAAAGGGGATAATACGGGGGACTATTTTTTTTTAAGAGAACCATTTCCCGAGCAGCATTGCTAGGTTGGCTGTGAAGTTGTTTCTCACTGGCCCACCCTCTTCAAGGCAGCAGAAGCACTGTAAATCCTGGAAAGATGTCTCCTGCACATAAGGTGGCAGCGCTGTCATATACAAATGCAGAGTTCCAATGGGGCACCGTTACGCTTTTGTGCAGCAATCATAACGGCCTTGCACACATCCCGGCTAGTAAGTTGGGGCAGTTTGTGCCTGTAGAAACAAAATGCAACATGAAGGGTTGCCTGTGAAATGACTGTGACTGACAAATATGTAATTGACCGATTACACTCACACACATAAGCCCCAGCCAAAACCTACCCTCTCACTGACCTCTGCATCATTGAAAAAGCCCTTGACCTTTTTGACCTTCCTGTGATGGACACATCACAAGCGTTACGGCAACATATATGGAGTGACATCACAAGTGATTCAATCAACCTGCCAATTATGCCATGATTCACTGTGGCCCCAAAACCAAACCGAACGAGCCAGAGGCGCGGGGCCGAGCCCCTTCGAGTGAACGTGGTCCCATTAGTACGTGGACAGGACTTGAGCTCGGTAGGTCAGCCGGCCACTATTTGCACCTTTGACCTTGACTCATCCTCTCGATCCCTGGGACTGTAGCTATTGGCGTTAAAGATGAAGCAATGGTGTGAGCAGTACCCTGTAAATTCTTTGGTGCTGTAAAATCCACCAAGGACTCCTTCCTTTCCATCCCCCAAATCATTTCGAAAAGATTCGTTTGAAACAACATCTCGGAATTCGCGTCACGTCAAAGACAGTCTGTTAAAAGCAACATCTCCGTCTTCTTTTACGACCTCAAGCAGGATACGTCTCAGGATGTCATCTGGAATCTAAAAATAAGAAAAGAAAAGAAGAGTTTAATAGTATGATGGACACATCACAAGAGTTACGGCATCATATATGGAGTGACATCACATGTGATTCATTCAACCTGCCAATTGTGCCAAGATTCACTGGTGCCCCAAAACCAAACCGAACGAGCCAGAGGAGCGGGGCCGAGCCCCTTCGAGTGAACCTGCTCCCATTAATGTGTTTGTGGACAAAACCTGAGCTCCGTAGGGGCCAACATTAGCCGGCTGACCTACTGTTTATCGACACATGGTGGCGCTAGAGCTACCAAACCGTGTGCAATAGACTCCCCGCCCTCCAGTTAGTATATGGCCCGAGTTTCAGCTCTGTGGGACCCCGGGAACACAGAGAAATGCCCTGGGGGCTCAATTGTATGGGGGCTCAAATTCGTATTTCACCCTATTACATACAGACAGACAGTGACGCGACACCACCAGTGGTACGGCATCAAATGTGGTACGAAATCACACTCTGTACGACATCAGATATGGTACGACATCACACTCTGTACTACATCAGATATGGTACGGATCAGATATGGTACGGCATCACACTCTGTACGACATCAGATATGGTACGACATCACACTCTGTACGACATCAGATATGGTACCAAATCACACTCTGTACGACATCAGATATGGTACGCCATCAAACTCTGTACAACATCAGATATGGTACGACATCAGATATGGTACGCCATCAAACTCTGTACAACATCAGATATGGTACGACATCACACTCTGTACGACATCAGATATGGTACGCCATCAAACTCTGTACGACATCAGATATGGTACGGATCAGATATGGTACGGCATCACACTCTGTACGACATCAGATATGGTACGGCATCACACTCTGTACGACATCAGATGTGTTGCGAATTCATTTGCAAACACAACACCTACCCAAAACCTACCCTCTCACGCCAGCTAAAAACAAGCCCCGCCCACCGGACCCCTACCCAAAACCTACCCTCTCACGCCAGCTAAAAACAAGCCCCGCCCACCGGACCCCTACCCAAAACCTACCCTCTCACGCCAGCTAAAAACAAGCCCCGCCCACCGGACCCCTACCCAAAACCTACCCTCTCACTGACCTCTGCATCATTGAAAAAGCCCTTGACCTTTTTGACCTTCCTGTGATGGACACATCACAAGAGTTACGGCATCATATATGGAGTGACATCACATGTGATTCATTCAACCTGCCAATTGTGCCAAGATTCACTGGTGCCCCAAAACCAAACCGAACGAGCCAGAGGAGCGGGGCCGAGCCCCTTCGAGTGAACCTGCTCCCATTAATGTGTTTGTGGACAAAACCTGAGCTCCGTAGGGGCCAACATTAGCCGGCTGACCTACTGTTTATCGACACATGGTGGCGCTAGAGCTACCAAACCGTGTGCAATAGACTCCCCGCCCTCCAGTTAGTATATGGCCCGAGTTTCAGCTCTGTGGGACCCCGGGAACACAGAGAAATGCCCTGGGGGCTCAATTGTATGGGGGCTCAAATTCGTATTTCACCCTATTACATACAGACAGACAGTGACGCGACACCACCAGTGGTACGGCATCAAATGTGGTACGGCATCAAATGTGGTACGGCATCAAATGTGGTACGGCATCAGTTCGAAACACTGCAAAGTCGAGAAGCAACCTCTCATGACTCACACATCACAGAGACATCCCAGTGGTCTCGTTGGAAAGGTCTGAGAAAACCCTTTCGAATGATACCTAGTTCATGTCGCTGGCTGCTTCCTGGGCGGAGCTATGGGACGAAATATATTCATGTATCAAAAAATTATCTCGGCCTAGGAAGGTCGCAGCGACACAAACAAGGTGTCATTGGAAAGCACTCGCAGAGACCTTTCCAATGACACCAACCACGAGTCGTTTCGACTTTCCTAGGCCGAGATAATTTTTTGAAACACAAATGTATTTTGTCCCATAGCTCCGCCCCCAAAGGTCCTAACGATACAAGTATGGTGTCATTTTAAAGGCCTCGCCAAGACCTTTCGAATGCTACCTAGCTTTTGGCGCTGACTGCTTCCTGGGCGGAGCTATATGTTCACAAAAAAAACACAATTCACACCAAAAAGACAAGTCGCACCTCCAAAAAAACACAAGTCCCGCCTCCAAAAAACACAAGTCTCGACTCCCGCCCCCCAATTAGTATATGGGCCGAGTTTCAGCTCTGTGGGACCCCGGGAACACAGAGAAATGCCGTGGGGGCTCAATTGTATGGGGGCTCAAATTGGTATTTCACCCTATTACCTACTGTTTATCAACACATGGTGGCGCTAGAGCTACCAAAACCGTGTGCAATGGTGTGAGCAGTACCCTGTGAATTCTTTGGTGCTGTAAAATCCACCAAGGACTCCTTTCTTTCCATCCCCCAAATCATTTCGAAAAGATTCGTTTGAAACAACATCTCGGAATTCGCGTCACGTCAAAGACAGTCTGTTAAAAGCAACATCTCCGTCTTCTTTTACGACCTCAAGCAGGATACGTCTCAGGATGTCATCTGGAATCTAAAAATAAGAAAAGAAAAGAAGAGTTTAATAATATGATGGACACATCACAAGAGTTACGGCATCATATATGGAGTGACATCACACGTGATTCATTCAACCTGCCAATTGTGCCAAGATTCACTGGTGCCCCAAAACCAAACCGAACGAGCCAGAGGAGCGGGGCCGAGCCCCTTCGAGTGAACCTGCTCCCATTAATGTGTTTGTGGACAAAACCTGAGCTCCGTAGGGGCCAACATTAGCCGGCTGACCTACTGTTTATCGACACATGGTGGCGCTAGAGCTACCAAACCGTGTGCAATAGACTCCCCGCCCTCCAGTTAGTATATGGCCCGAGTTTCAGCTCTGTGGGACCCCGGGAACACAGAGAAATGCCCTGGGGGCTCAATTGTATGGGGGCTCAAATTCGTATTTCACCCTATTACATACAGACAGACAGTGACGCGACACCACCAGTGGTACGGCATCAAATGTGGTACGAAATCACACTCTGTACGACATCAGATATGGTACGACATCACACTCTGTACTACATCAGATATGGTACGGATCAGATATGGTACGGCATCACACTCTGTACGACATCAGATATGGTACGACATCACACTCTGTACGACATCAGATATGGTACCAAATCACACTCTGTACGACATCAGATATGGTACGCCATCAAACTCTGTACAACATCAGATATGGTACGACATCACACTCTGTACGACATCAGATATGGTACGCCATCAAACTCTGTACAACATCAGATATGGTACGACATCACACTCTGTACGACATCAGATATGGTACGCCATCAAACTCTGTACGACATCAGATATGGTACGGATCAGATATGGTACGGCATCACACTCTGTACGACATCAGATATGGTACGGCATCACACTCTGTACGACATCAGATGTGTTGCGAATTCATTTGCAAACACAACACCTACCCAAAACCTACCCTCTCACGCCAGCTAAAAACAAGCCCCGCCCACCGGACCCCTACCCAAAACCTACCCTCTCACGCCAGCTAAAAACAAGCCCCGCCCACCGGACCCCTACCCAAAACCTACCCTCTCACTGACCTCTGCATCATTGAAAAAGCCCTTGACCTTTTTGACCTTCCTGTGATGGACACATCACAAGAGTTACGGCATCATATATGGAGTGACATCACATGTGATTCATTCAACCTGCCAATTGTGCCAAGATTCACTGGTGCCCCAAAACCAAACCGAACGAGCCAGAGGAGCGGGGCCGAGCCCCTTCGAGTGAACCTGCTCCCATTAATGTGTTTGTGGACAAAACCTGAGCTCCGTAGGGGCCAACATTAGCCGGCTGACCTACTGGTTTGTGGACAAAACCTGAGCTCCGTAGGGGCCAACATTAGCCGGCTGACCTACTGTTTATCGACACATGGTGGCGCTAGAGCTACCAAACCGTGTGCAATAGACTCCCCGCCCTCCAGTTAGTATATGGCCCGAGTTTCAGCTCTGTGGGACCCCGGGAACACAGAGAAATGCCCTGGGGGCTCAATTGTATGGGGGCTCAAATTCGTATTTCACCCTATTACATACAGACAGACAGTGACGCGACACCACCAGTGGTACGGCATCAAATGTGGTACGGCATCAAATGTGGTACGGCATCAAATGTGGTACGGCATCAGTTCGAAACACTGCAAAGTCGAGAAGCAACCTCTCATGACTCACACATCACAGAGACATCCCAGTGGTCTCGTTGGAAAGGTCTGAGAAAACCCTTTCGAATGATACCTAGTTCATGTCGCTGGCTGCTTCCTGGGCGGAGCTATGGGACGAAATATATTCATGTATCAAAAAATTATCTCGGCCTAGGAAGGTCGCAGCGACACAAACAAGGTGTCATTGGAAAGCACTCGCAGAGACCTTTCCAATGACACCAACCACGAGTCGTTTCGACTTTCCTAGGCCGAGATAATTTTTTGAAACACAAATGTATTTTGTCCCATAGCTCCGCCCCCAAAGGTCCTAACGATACAAGTATGGTGTCATTTTAAAGGCCTCGCCAAGACCTTTCGAATGCTACCTAGCTTTTGGCGCTGACTGCTTCCTGGGCGGAGCTATATGTTCACAAAAAAAACACAATTCACACCAAAAAGACAAGTCGCACCTCCAAAAAAACACAAGTCCCGCCTCCAAAAAACACAAGTCTCGACTCCCGCCCCCCAATTAGTATATGGGCCGAGTTTCAGCTCTGTGGGACCCCGGGAACACAGAGAAATGCCGTGGGGGCTCAATTGTATGGGGGCTCAAATTGGTATTTCACCCTATTACCTACTGTTTATCAACACATGGTGGCGCTAGAGCTACCAAAACCGTGTGCAATGGTGTGAGCAGTACCCTGTAAATTCTTTGGTGCTGTAAAATCCACCAAGGACTCCTTTCTTTCCATCCCCCAAATCATTTCGAAAAGATTCGTTTGAAACAACATCTCGGAATTCGCGTCACGTCAAAGACAGTCTGTTAAAAGCAACATCTCCGTCTTCTTTTACGACCTCAAGCAGGATACGTCTCAGGATGTCATCTGGAATCTAAAAATAAGAAAAGAAAAGAAGAGTTTAATAATATGATGGACACATCACAAGAGTTACGGCATCATATATGGAGTGACATCACATGTGATTCATTCAACCTGCCAATTGTGCCAAGATTCACTGGTGCCCCAAAACCAAACCGAACGAGCCAGAGGAGCGGGGCCGAGCCCCTTCGAGTGAACGTGCTCCCATTAATGTGTTTGTGGACAAAACCTGAGCTCCGTAGGGGCCAACATTAGCCGGCTGACCTACTGTTTATCGACACATGGTGGCGCTAGAGCTACCAAACCGTGTGCAATAGACTCCCCGCCCTCCAGTTAGTATATGGCCCGAGTTTCAGCTCTGTGGGACCCCGGGAACACAGAGAAATGCCCTGGGGGCTCAATTGTATGGGGGCTCAAATTCGTATTTCACCCTATTACATACAGACAGACAGTGACGCGACACCACCAGTCGTACGGCATCAAATGTGGTACGAAATCACACTCTGTACGACATCAGATATGGTACGACATCACACTCTGTACTACATCAGATATGGTACGGATCAGATATGGTACGGCATCACACTCTGTACGACATCAGATATGGTACGACATCACACTCTGTACGACATCAGATATGGTACCAAATCACACTCTGTACGACATCAGATATGGTACGCCATCAAACTCTGTACAACATCAGATATGGTACGACATCAGATATGGTACGCCATCAAACTCTGTACAACATCAGATATGGTACGACATCACACTCTGTACGACATCAGATATGGTACGCCATCAAACTCTGTACGACATCAGATATGGTACGGATCAGATATGGTACGGCATCACACTCTGTACGACATCAGATATGGTACGGCATCACACTCTGTACGACATCAGATGTGTTGCGAATTCATTTGCAAACACAACACCTACCCAAAACCTACCCTCTCACGCCAGCTAAAAACAAGCCCCGCCCACCGGACCCCTACCCAAAACCTACCCTCTCACGCCAGCTAAAAACAAGCCCCGCCCACCGGACCCCTACCCAAAACCTACCCTCTCACGCCAGCTAAAAACAAGCCCCGCCCACCGGACCCCTACCCAAAACCTACCCTCTCACTGACCTCTGCATCATTGAAAAAGCCCTTGACCTTTTTGACCTTCCTGTGATGGACACATCACAAGAGTTACGGCATCATATATGGAGTGACATCACATGTGATTCATTCAACCTGCCAATTGTGCCAAGATTCACTGGTGCCCCAAAACCAAACCGAACGAGCCAGAGGAGCGGGGCCGAGCCCCTTCGAGTGAACCTGCTCCCATTAATGTGTTTGTGGACAAAACCTGAGCTCCGTAGGGGCCAACATTAGCCGGCTGACCTACTGTTTATCGACACATGGTGGCGCTAGAGCTACCAAACCGTGTGCAATAGACTCCCCGCCCTCCAGTTAGTATATGGCCCGAGTTTCAGCTCTGTGGGACCCCGGGAACACAGAGAAATGCCCTGGGGGCTCAATTGTATGGGGGCTCAAATTCGTATTTCACCCTATTACATACAGACAGACAGTGACGCGACACCACCAGTGGTACGGCATCAAATGTGGTACGGCATCAAATGTGGTACGGCATCAAATGTGGTACGGCATCAGTTCGAAACACTGCAAAGTCGAGAAGCAACCTCTCATGACTCACACATCACAGAGACATCCCAGTGGTCTCGTTGGAAAGGTCTGAGAAAACCCTTTCGAATGATACCTAGTTCATGTCGCTGGCTGCTTCCTGGGCGGAGCTATTGGACGAAATATATTCATGTATCAAAAAATTATCTCGGCCTAGGAAGGTCGCAGCGACACAAACAAGGTGTCATTGGAAAGCACTCGCAGAGACCTTTCCAATGACACCAACCACGAGTCGTTTCGACTTTCCTAGGCCGAGATAATTTTTTGAAACACAAATGTATTTTGTCCCATAGCTCCGCCCCCAAAGGTCCTAACGATACAAGTATGGTGTCATTTTAAAGGCCTCGCCAAGACCTTTCGAATGCTACCTAGCTTTTGGCGCTGACTGCTTCCTGGGCGGAGCTATATGTTCACAAAAAAAAACACAATTCACACCAAAAAGACAAGTCGCACCTCCAAAAAAACACAAGTCCCGCCTCCAAAAAACACAAGTCTCGACTCCCGCCCCCCAATTAGTATATGGGCCGAGTTTCAGCTCTGTGGGACCCCGGGAACACAGAGAAATGCCGTGGGGGCTCAATTGTATGGGGGCTCAAATTGGTATTTCACCCTATTACCTACTGTTTATCAACACATGGTGGCGCTAGAGCTACCAAAACCGTGTGCAATGGTGTGAGCAGTACCCTGTAAATTCTTTGGTGCTGTAAAATCCACCAAGGACTCCTTTCTTTCCATCCCCCAAATCATTTCGAAAAGATTCGTTTGAAACAACATCTCGGAATTCGCGTCACGTCAAAGACAGTCTGTTAAAAGCAACATCTCCGTCTTCTTTTACGACCTCAAGCAGGATACGTCTCAGGATGTCATCTGGAATCTAAAAATAAGAAAAGAAAAGAAGAGTTTAATAATATGATGGACACATCACAAGAGTTACGGCATCATATATGGAGTGACATCACATGTGATTCATTCAACCTGCCAATTGTGCCAAGATTCACTGGTGCCCCAAAACCAAACCGAACGAGCCAGAGGAGCGGGGCCGAGCCCCTTCGAGTGAACCTGCTCACATTAATGTGTTTGTGGACAAAACCTGAGCTCCGTAGGGGCCAACATTAGCCGGCTGACCTACTGTTTATCGACACATGGTGGCGCTAGAGCTACCAAACCGTGTGCAATAGACTCCCCGCCCTCCAGTTAGTATATGGCCCGAGTTTCAGCTCTGTGGGACCCCGGGAACACAGAGAATGGCCCTGGGGGCTCAATTGTATGGGGGCTCAAATTCGTATTTCACCCTATTTACATACAGACAGACAGTGACGCGACACCACCAGTGGTACGGCATCAAATGTGGTACGAAATCACACTCTGTACGACATCAGATATGGTACGACATCACACTCTGTACTACATCAGATGTGGTACGGATCAGATGTGGTACGGCATCACACTCTGTACGACATCAGATATGGTACGACATCACACTCTGTACGACATCAGATATGGTACCAAATCACACTCTGTACGACATCAGATATGGTACGCCATCAAACTCTGTACAACATCAGATATGGTACGACATCAGATATGGTACGCCATCAAACTCTGTACAACATCAGATATGGTACGACATCACACTCTGTACGACATCAGAAATGGTACGCCATCAAACTCTGTACGACTCAGATATGGTACGGATCAGATATGGTACGGCATCACACTCTGTACGACATCAGATATGGTACGGCATCACACTCTGTACGACATCAGATGTGTGCGAATTCATTTGCAAACACAACACCTACCCAAAACCTACCCTCTCACGCCAGCTAAAAACAAGCCCCGCCCACCGGACCCCTACCCAAAACCTACCCTCTCACGCCAG
>JAROOI010000478.1:15000-27229 GCA_030578255.1 Tiaroga cobitis | reverse complement strand
TTGAGTCGACATCACACTTTTGGACTCTGTCTTTTTCGAAATCTGGGCTTCACAGTCAAGCCCAGGGTCAATTTCAACATGGGCTTTTGGCTTCATTGGTGCCCAGGAGACCCCCACCCTGCCTGGGATGCACTTTTCAGAAAAGTCAGACCGTCATTTTCCTGGAAGTTTCATGTTTTTCAGAGCTCCACCCCCGCGGAGATTGAACTCACTTCCCCAGCCAGAGTGCACCCTCTCTGGCTTTGGGTCACTGCCTTGAAGGCCCTGGAGGTCTGGACCAACAGTTCGTTCATGGACTCTGTCGATTTTTTGAATCCAGAGTCAAGCCGGCCAGGGGCTCTCTTTGTCCGTGTTCGCGCCCAGAGGAGGCCTCTCGGCCTCCCCTACAAGAGCCCCAAGGCCCGTGTTACGACCGTCTTTCCTCCAGACGGAGCTCCAGGAGTGGCGGGCAAATCTGAGTCTGGCCCAGGGCGGGCCACCTTCCCTGGGCTGGCCAGGGAGGTCTTGAGCGCGTGGAGCTTTGAGTCGGCATTACACTTTTGGACTCTGTCTTTTTCGAAATCTGGGCTTCACAGTCAAGCCCAGGGTCAATTTCAACATGGGCTTTTGGCTTTATTGGTGCCCAGGAGACCCGCACCCTGCCTGGGATGCACTTTTCAGAAAGGTCAGACCGTCATTTTCCTGGAAGTTTCATGTTTTTCAGAGCCAGCTTGGCATCATTGTCAAGCCCTGGGTCAATTTCAACATGGGCATTGGGCTTCGTTCGTGCCCAGGAGACCCGCACCCTGCCTGGGATGCGCTTTTCAGAAAAGTCAGACCGTCATTTTCCTGGAAGTTTCATGTTTTTCAGAGCTCCACCCCCGCGGAGATTGAACTCACTTCCCCAGCCAGAGTGCACCCTCTCTGGCTTTGGGTCACTGCCTTGAAGGCCCTGGAGGTCTGGACCAACAGTGCGTTCATGGACTCTGTCGATTTTCCGATTTTTGAATCCAGAGTCAAGCCGGCCAGGGGCTCTCTTTGTCCGTGTTCGCGCCCAGAGGAGGCCTCTCGGCCTCCCCTACAAGAGCCCCAAGGCCCGTGTTACGACCGTCTTTCCTCCAGACGGAGCTCCAGGAGTGGCGGGCAAATCTGAGTCTGGCCCAGGGCGGGCCACCTTCCCTGGGCTGGCCAGGGAGGTCTTGAGCGCGTGGAGCTTTGAGTCGGCATTACACTTTTGGACTCTGTCTTTTTCGAAATCTGGGCTTCACAGTCAAGCCCAGGGTCAATTTCAACATGGGCTTTTGGCTTTATTGGTGCCCAGGAGACCCGCACCCTGCCTGGGATGCACTTTTCAGAAAGGTCAGACCGTCATTTTCCTGGAAGTTTCATGTTTTTCAGAGCCAGCTTGGCATCATTGTCAAGCCCTGGGTCAATTTCAACATGGGCATTGGGCTTCGTTCGTGCCCAGGAGACCCGCACCCTGCCTGGGATGCGCTTTTCAGAAAAGTCAGACCGTCATTTTCCTGGAAGTTTCATGTTTTTCAGAGCTCCACCCCCGCGGAGATTGAACTCACTTCCCCAGCCAGAGTGCACCCTCTCTGGCTTTGGGTCACTGCCTTGAAGGCCCTGGAGGTCTGGACCAACAGTTCGTTCATGGACTCTGTCGATTTTCCGATTTTTGAATCCAGAGTCAAGCCGGCCAGGGGCTCTCTTTGTCCGTGTTCGCGCCCAGAGGAGGCCTCTCGGCCTCCCCTACAAGAGCCCCAAGGCCCGTGTTACGACCGTCTTTCCTCCAGACTGAGCTCCAGGAGTGGCGGGCAAATCTGAGTCTGGCCCAGGGCGGGCCACCTTCCCTGGGCTGGCCAGGGAGGTCTTGAGCGCATGGAGCTTTGAGTCGACATTACACTTTTGGACTCTGTCTTTTTCGAAATCTGGGCTTCACAGTCAAGCCCAGGGTCAATTTCAACATGGGCATTGGGCTCCGTTCGTGCCCAGGAGACCCGCACCCTGCCTGGGATGCGCTTTTCAGACAAATCAGACCCGTCATTTTCCTGGAAGTTTCATGTTTTTCAGAGCCAGCTTGGCATCATTGTCAAGCCCAGAGTCAATGTCACCATGGGCATTGGGCTTCGTTCGTGCCCAGGAGACCCGCACCCTGCCTGGGATGCGCTTTTCAGTAAAGTCAGACCGTCATTTTCCTGGAAGTTTCATGTTTTTCAGAGCTCCACCCCCGCGGAGATTGAACTCACTTCCCCAGCCAGAGTGCACCCTCTCTGGCTTTGGGTCACTGCCTTGAAGGCCCTGGAGGTCTGGACCAACAGTTCGTTCATGGACTCTGTCGATTTTCCGATTTTTGAATCCAGAGTCAAGCCGGCCAGGGGCTCTCTTTGCCTGTGTTCGCGCCCAGGGAAGGCCTCTCGGCCTCCCCTACAAGAGCCCCAAGGCCCGTGTTACGACCGTCTTTCCTCCAGACGGAGCTCCAGGGATGGCGGACAAATCTGAGTCTGGCCCAGGGCGGGCCACCTTCCCTGGGCTGGCCAGGGAGGTCTTGAGCGCGTGGAGCTTTGAGTCGACATTACACTTTTGGACTCTGTCTTTTTCGAAATCTGGGCTTCACAGTCAAGCCCAGGGTCAAATTCACCGTGGGCATTGGGCTTCGTTCGTGCCCAGGAGACCCGCACCCTGCCTGGGATGCGCTTTTCAGTAAAGTCAGACCGTCATTTTCCTGGAAGTTTCATGTTTTTCAGAGCTCCACCCCCGTGGAGATTGAACTCACTTCCCCAGCCAGAGTGCACCCTCTCTGGCTTTGGGTTACTGCCTTGAAGGCCCTGGAGGACCAGGGTCAAGCCCAGGGCCCTGGAGCTTATCCCCACCCAGAGTGACACTGGGTGGGACTCACGACGGTCTGGCGAGGGTGGCGTTTGTGTGTGCGCTTCTCTCTTTCCTACATCACCCCGGAGGCCCGTTTTAGGACCGTCTCGGCTCCAGACGGAGCTCCATGAGTGGCGGGCAAATCTGAGTCTGGCCCAAGGCGGGCCACCTTCCCTGGGCTGACCAGGGAGGTCTTGAGAGCATGGAGCTTTGAGTCGACATTACACTTTTGGACTCTGTCTTTTTCGAAATCTGGGCTTCACAGTCAAGCCCAGGGTCAAATTCACCATGGGCATTGGGCTTCGTTCGTGCCCAGGAGACCCGCACCCTGCCTGGGATGCGCTTTTCAGACAAATCAGGCCGTCATTTTCCTGGAAGTTTCATGGTTTTCAGCGCTCCACCCCCGTGGAGATTGAACTCACTTCCCCAGCCAGAGTGCACCCTCTCCGGCTTTGGGTCACTGCCTTGAAGGCCCTGGAGGTCTGGACCAACAGTTCGTTCATGGACTCTGTCGATTTTCCGATTTTTGAATCCAGAGTCAAGCCGGCCAGGGGCTCTCTTTGCCTGTGTTCGCGCCCAGGGAAGGCCTCTCGGCCTCCCCTACAAGAGCCCCAAGGCCCGTGTTACGACCGTCTTTCCTCCAGACGGAGCTCCAGGAGTGGCGGGCAAATCTGAGTCTGGCCCAGGGCGGGCCACCTTCCCTGGGCTGGCCAGGGAGGTCTTGAGCGCATGGAGCTTTGAGTCGACATCACACTTTTGGACTCTGTCTTTTTCGAAATCTGGGCTTCACAGTCAAGCCCAGGGTCAATTTCAACATGGGCTTTTGGCTTTATTGGTGCCCAGGAGACCCGCACCCTGCCTGGGATGCGCTTTTCAGAAAAGTCAGACCGTCATTTTCCTGGAAGTTTCATGTTTTTCAGAGCCAGCTTGGCATCATTGTCAAGCCCAGAGTCAATGTCACCATGGGCATTGGGCTTCGTTCGTGCCCAGGAGACCCGCACCCTGCCTGGGATGCGCTTTTCAGTAAAGTCAGACCGTCATTTTCCTGGAAGTTTCATGTTTTTCAGAGCTCCACCCCCGTGGAGATTGAACTCACTGCCCCAGCCAGAGTGCACCCTCTCCGGCTTTGGGTCACTGCCTTGAGGACCAGGGCCTTCAGGCTTGGCACCAGTGTCAAGCCCGGGGCCCTGGAGCTTATCCCCACCCAGAGTGACTCTGGGTGGGACTCACGACGGTCTGGCGAGGGTGGCGTTTGTGTGTGCGCTTCTCTCTTTCCTACATCACCCCGGAGGCCCGTTTTAGGACCGTATCGGCTCCAGACGGAGCTCCATGAGTGGCGGGCAAATCTGAGTCTGGCCCAGGGCGGGCCACCTTCCCTGGGCTGGCCAGGAAGGTCTTGAGCGCATGGAGCTTTGAGTCGACATTACACTTTTGGACTCTGTCTTTTTCGAAATCTGGGCTTCACAGTCAAGCCCAGGGTCAAATTCACCGTGGGCATTGGGCTTCGTTCGTGCCCAGGAGACCCGCACCCTGCCTGGGATGCGCTTTTCAGACGAGTCAGGCCGTCATTTTCCTGGAAGTTTCATGTTTTTCAGAGCTCCACCCCCGTGGAGATTGAACTCACTGCCCCAGCCAGAGTGCACCCTCTCCGGCTTTGGGTCACTGCCTTGAGGACCAGGGCCTTCAGGCTTGGCACCAGTGTCAAGCCCGGGGCCCTGGAGCTTATCCCCACCCAGAGTGACTCTGGGTGGGACTCACGACGGTCTGGCGAGGGTGGCGTTTGTGGGTGCGCTTCTCTCTTTCCTACATCACCCCGGAGGCCCGTTTCAGGACCGTCTCGGCTCCAGGCGGAGAGCCAGGGGTGGCGGGGCAAACCCGCCTCCGGCCCAGGTCGGAGCACCCTCCCTGGGCTGGCCGAGGAGACCCGTGCGCCTGGAGCTTACGGCGCACCGCTCCGTCGTGGACTCTGGTTTTGGAGCGAGCCCGACCCCGGGAGCCAAGCCTCCTCGAAGGGACCAAGCCCCAGGGCCAAGCCCCCGGGAACGCCAAGCCTCCGTGGAGGGCAAAGCCCCCCACAGCCAGGGTCAAGCGGCGGGGAGAGACGGGCCCTCTCCTCCCCACAAAGCCCACGTGGCGCGTTGCGGGCGACCCATTTCCCCGACGGTTCCTCCAGAACCGCGGGGCTGGCCGCTCCAAGCCGGGTATACAACACTTTGGGCGGCCAGGAGCCCCCCCTTGCGAGAAAAAGCAGTTTGAAGGACGGTGACCCCACCGCACAAGCTCCAAACGCCCGTAACTCGGCGAAGGCGGGTCCGATCGACGCCAAATTTTGATCGATTGTAGAAGGGGACGAGACCTTTCGAACGAGCCCGCCCCCAGCCTCGTGGGCCCCCGGGGGCCCGAGATACAGCCCCCCAAAGCGAACCGGAAGCGAAAAACGCAAATATCTCGGCCAAATCTCGACGGATCCGGCGGGCACCGGGCTCGTTCGATCCGTCTCGTCGAGCTGAAAAAACTGATACGAGTTTCGTGATTTTTGGTGCTGTTTTCGCGGAGATATTAGCCGAAAACCGTCGGGCGCGATCCAAAATGGCGGCCGCCGATGACGTCACGATCTCGGGAGAAAATCGCCCGTATCTCGGCGACGCGGAGGCCCAGAGGGCTCAAATTCGGGTGGGGAGGTCCCACGGGGGCCCTTGCTCGAACCAGGCCGGTGGCGGGCCTCGGGGACGCCCCCTACCGGATCGCCGTTCGCTGGGACCCCCGACTTTGAACGGCCGTAACTCGGGGACCCGGGCGAGTTGGACCTCGTGGGTGGGCTCCTTCGAAAGGCCCCGTCCGGCACTACGATCGATTAGAGTTTGGGGGATATTGAGCGAGGGGTTCTCGAGATATGAGCCGACAAAGCTGCGCCTTTGACCGGACGTAACTCCCTGACCCCGAGGCCCTCGGGGACGGGGGTGGGCTCGTTGGATAGGGCCCTTCGAGGCCTACAAACGACCCGAGTTTGAGATTTTTTCGCCGTGTGGTTTTCGAGATATTCGGGGAAAACTAAAATTTTTCCATTCGTTCAGTGGGTGAGGCTGTCACCCGTGTCTCCGAGGGGACTTCCAGGACCGCGGGGGCCACCTGGCCGTGCCCGAGGACGGTGAACCTTCCTCGGCGTGCCACCAGAGCCTCTGGGGTCCTGGAAGTCCCCACCCGCTGCAGGTTTTTGACTCTGAGGAATTTTCAGACCTCGAAAAGGGCCCCGACTTTGAACGGCAGTAACTCGGGGACCCGGGCGAGTTGGACCTCGTGGGTGGGCTCCTTCGAAAGGCCCCGTCCGGCACTACGATCGATCAGAGTTTGGGGAATATTGACCGAGGGGTTCTCGAGATGTGAGCCGACAAAGGTGCGCCTTTGACCGGACGTAACTCCCTGACCCAGAGGCCCTCTGGGACGGGGGTGGGCTCTTTGGATAGGGCCCATCGAGGCCTACAAACGACCCGAGTTTGAGATTTTTTCGCCGTGTGGTTTTCGAGATATTCGGGGAAAACCAAATGTCCCATTCGTTCAGTGGATTTGCCTGTCACCCATGTCTCCGAAGGGACTTCCAGGACCGCGGGGGGCATCTGGCCTTGCCCGAGGACGGTGAACCTTCCCCGGCCCGCCACCAGAGCATCTGGTGCCCTGGAAGTCCATACCCACTGCACGTTTTTGACTCTGAGGAATTTTCAGACCTCGAAAAGGGCCCCGACTTTGAACGGTCGTAACTCGGGGACCCGGGCGAGTTGGACCTCGTGGGTGGGCTCCTTCGAAAGGCCCCGTCCGGCACTACGATCGATCAGAGTTTGGGGAATATTGACCGAGGGGTTCTCGAGATGTGAGCCGACAAAGGTGCGCCTTTGACCGGACGTAACTCCCTGACCCAGAGGCCCTCTGGGACGGGGGTGGGCTCTTTGGATAGGGCCCATCGGGGCCTACAAACGACCCGAGTTTGAGATTTTTTCGCCGTGTGGTTTTCGAGATATTCGGGGAAAACCAAATGTCCCATTCGTTCAGTGGATTTGCCTGTCACCCATGTCTCCGAAGGGACTTCCAGGACCGCGGGGGCCATCTGGCCTTGCCCGAGGACGGTGAACCTTCCTCGGCCCGCCACCAGAGCCTCTGGTGCCCTGGAAGTCCACACCCACTGCACGTTTTTGACTCTGAGGAATTTTCAGACCTCGAAAAGGGCCCCCCGACTTTGAACGGCCGTAACTCGGGGACCCGGGCGAGTTGGACCTCTTGGGTGGGCTCCTTCGAAAGGCCCCGTCCAGCACTACGATCGATCAGAGTTTGGGGAATATTGACCGAGGGGTTCTCGAGATGTGAGCCGACAAAGGTGCGCCTTTGACCGGACGTAACTCCCTGACCCAGAGGCCCTCTGGGACGGGGGTGGGCTCTTTGGATAGGGCCCATCGAGGCCTACAAACGACCCGAGTTTGAGATTTTTTCGCCGTGTGGTTTTCGAGATATTCGGGGAAAACCAAATGTCCCATTCGTTCAGTGGATTTGCCTGTCACCCATGTCTCCGAAGGGACTTCCAGGACCGCGGGGGCCATCTGGCCTTGCCCGAGGACGGTGAACCTTCCTCGGCCCGCCACCAGAGCCTCTGGTGCCCTGGAAGTCCACACCCACTGCACGTTTTTGACTCTGAGGAATTTTCAGACCTCGAAAAGGGCCCCCCGACTTTGAACGGCCGTAACTCGGGGACCCGGGCGAGTTGGACCTCTTGGGTGGGCTCCTTCGAAAGGCCCCGTCCAGCACTACGATCGATCAGAGTTTGGGGAATATTGACCGAGGGGTTCTCGAGATGTGAGCCGACAAAGGTGCGCCTTTGACCGGACGTAACTCCCTGACCCAGAGGCCCTCTGGGACGGGGGTGGGCTCTTTGGATAGGGCCCATCGAGGCCTACAAACGACCCGAGTTTGAGATTTTTTCGCCGTGTGGTTTTTGAGATATTCGGGGAAAACCAAATGTCCCATTCGTTCAGTGGATTTGCCTGTCACCCATGTCTCCGAGGGGACTTCCAGGACCGCGGGGGCCATCTGGCCTTGCCCGAGGACGGTGAACCTTCCCCGGCCTGCCACCAGAGCATCTGGTGCCCTGGAAGTCCACACCCACTGCAGGTTTTTGACTCTGAGGAATTTTCAGACCTCGAAAAGGGCCCCCCGACTTTGAACGGCCGTAACTCGGGGACCCGGGCGAGTTGGACCTCGTGGGTGGGCTCCTTCGAAAGGCCCCGTCCAGCACTACGATCGATCAGAGTTTGGGGAATGTTGACCGAGGGGTTCTCGAGATGTGAGCCGACAAAGGTGCGCCTTTGACCGGACGTAACTCCCTGACCCAGAGGCCCTCTGGGACGGGGGTGGGCTCTTTGGATAGGGCTCATCGAGGCCTACAAACGACCCGAGTTTGAGATTTTTTCGCCGTGTGGTTTTCGAGATATTCGGGGAAAACCAAATGTCCCATTCGTTCAGTGGATTTGCCTGTCACCCGTGTCTCCGAAGGGACTTCCAGGACCGCGGGGACCACCTGGCCGTGCCCGAGGACGGTGAACCTTCCTCGGCCCGCCACCAGAGCCTCTGGGGTCCTGGAAGTCCCCACCCACTGCACGTTTTTGACTCTGAGGAATTTTCAGAACTCGAAAAGGGCCCCGACTTTGAACGGCCGTAACTCGGGGACCCGGCCGCCCAGAGGCGCCAGACTCGGGTCAAAGTAGGGTCTGGGTGGGCCCCTCGCAACGAGCCCACCCCCGAGCTCCGGGGCACCCCGGTCCCGGAGAAAAGGGGCCCGACGGGACGGGGCGCCCATCGGAAGGAAAGGTCCCAGGGGCCCGGGGAGGCGGGGTCCGAGAGGGCCCGGGGGGAGCCCCCGACACCCGAAAGGGCGAGCCGCTGGGCCCTCCCCTTTCCGAGACACGGGCCGTTTTGTCCAAAAGTCCCCCGCGCGTAACCGGCCGTGTCTCGGGACCCGAAGGGCCCAGCGGCTCGGGACGGCGGGTGCCGGGGCCACCCTAGGGGACCCTGCTTCTCCCGCCGTCCCGAGCCACTGGGACCTTCCGGTCCCGAGATACGGCCACTTCCGGTCCAGCTTTGACCGGGCGTAACTCGGGGACCCGGGCGAGTTGGACCTCGTGGGTGGGCTCCTTCGAAAGGCCCCCTCCGGCACTACGATCGATCAGAGTTTGGGGAATATTGAGCGAGGGGTTCTCGAGATGTGAGCCGACAAAGGTTACGCCTTTGACCGGACGTAACTCCCTGACCCAGAGGCCCTCTGGGACGGGGGTGGGCTCGTTGGATAGGGCCCGTCGAGGCCCACAAACGACCCGAGTTTGAGATTTTTTCGCCGTGCGGTTTTCGAGATATTTGCCGAAAACCAAATGTCCCATTCGTTCGGTGGATTTGCCCGTCACCCTTGTCTCCGATGGGACTTCCAGGACCGCGGGGGCCACCTGGCCTTGCCCGAGGACGGTGAACCTTCCTCGGCCCGCCACCAGAGCCCCTGGTGCCCTGGAAGTCCACACCCACTGCACGTTTTTGACTCTGAGGAATTTCCAGACCTCGAAAAGGGCCCCGACTTTGAACGGCCGTAACTCGGGGACCCGGCCGCCCAGAGGCGCCAGACTCGGGTCAAAGTAGGGTCTGGGTGGGCCCCTCGCAACGAGCCCACCCCCGAGCTCCGGGGCCCCCCGGTCCCGGAGAAAAGGGGCCCGACGGGACGGGGCGCCCATCGGAAGGAAAGGTCCCAGGGGCCCGGGGAGGCGGGGTCCGAGAGGGCCCGGGGGGAGCCCCCGACACCCGAAAGGGCGAGCCGCTGGGCCCTCCCCTTTCCGAGACACGGGCCGTTTTGTCCAAAAGTCCCCCGCGCGTAACCGGCCGTGTCTCGGGACCCGAAGGGCCCAGCGGCTCGGGACGGCGGGTGCCGGGGCCACCCTAGGGGACCCTGCTTCTCCCGCCGTCCCGAGCCACGGGGACCTTCCGGTCCCGAGATACGGCCACTTCCTGTCCAGCTTTGACCGGAGCGTAACTCGGAGAGGAAGCCGAGTTGGGGCGCGACGCTCTGGGCGTTGGGGGACCTCGAGGAGACCCCCCCACACCGGGCGTGTGGAGCCCCAACTCGGCTTGGTTCCGGAGATATGCCTGTTTGAAATTTCAACTTTGACCGGATGTAACTCGAAAAGTAAGCCGAGTTGGGGCCCCACACTCTGGGCCTGGGGGGGACCTCGAGGAGACCCCCCCCCCACACCGGGCGTGTGGAGCCCCAACTCGGCTTGGTCCCAGAGATATGCCTGTTTCAAATTTCAACTTTGACCCAGCGTATCCAAAAAAAAAAGCCGAGTTGGGGCTCCGCACTCTGGGCCTGGGGGGTCCACCGGGAGACCCCCCCGCGCCCAGAGGATGGAGCCCCAACTCGGCTTCATCACTGAGATACACCGGTTCACTGGTTCCCCCCTACCTTAAGAGAGTCATGGTTACTCCCGCCGTTTACCCGACTCGGGGAACCGGGACTTTGGGCCTGGGGGAGACCCACGGTCTGCCCCCCCACCGCGTCGAGGGAACCAGGGGCCCGGCCCTGGACCCCCACCGAGGTCCACCCTCCGCCCGACTCGGAGAACCAGAGCTCTGGGAGGGGACCCCCGACTCGGTCCACCCTCTGCCCGACGCAGAGAACCAGAGCTCTGGGCGGGGACCGCCAACTCGGTCCACCCTCCGCAGAGAACCAGAGCTCTGGGCAGGGACCCGGTGAATCCCCGTAAGGCACTGAGGATTTCAGCACATGTGTTGAAGGCCCGGTGAATCCCCGTAAGGCACTGAGGATTTCAGCACATGTGTTGAAGGCCCGGTGAATCCCCGTAAGGCACTGAGGATTTCAGCACATGTGTTGAAGGCCCGGTGAATCCCCGTAAGGCACTGAGGATTTCAGCACATGTGTTGAAGGCCAGGACCAGAGCTCTGGGCAGGGACCCCCAACTCGGTCCACCCTCTGCCCGACGCAGAGAACCAGAGCTCTGGGCAGGGACCCCCAACTCGGTCCACCCTCCGCCCGAATCGGAGAACCAGAGCTCTGGGCGGGGACCCCCAACTCGGTCCACCCTCCGCCCGACTCGGAGAACCAGAGCTCTGGGCAGGGACCCCCAACTCGGTCCACCCTCCGCCCGACTCGGAGAACCAGAGCTCTGGGCGGGGACCCCCAACTCGGTCCACCCTCTGCCCGACGCAGAGAACCAGAGCTCTGGGCAGGGACCCCCAACTCGGTCCACCCTCCGCCCGACTCGGAGAACCAGAGCTCTGGGCAGGGACCCCCAACTCGGTCCACCCTCTGCCCGACGCAGAGAACCAGAGCTCTGGGCGGGGACCCCCAACTCGGTCCACCCTCTGCCCGACGCAGAGAACCAGAGCTCTGGGCGGGGACCCCCAACTCGGTCCACCCTCTGCCCGACGCAGAGAACCAGAGCTCTGGGCAGGGACCCCCAACTCGGTCCACCCTCTGCCCGACGCAGAGAACCAGAGCTCTGGGCGGGGACCCCCAACTCGGTCCACCCTCTGCCCGACGCAGAGAACCAGAGCTCTGGGCGGGGACCCCCAACTCGGTCCACCCTCTGCCCGACGCAGAGAACCAGAGCTCTGGGCAGGGACCCCCCAACTCGGTCCACCCTCCGCCCGAATCGGAGAACCAGAGCTCTGGGCGGGGACCCCCAACTCGGTCCACCCTCCGCCCGACTCGGAGAACCAGAGCTCTGGGCAGGGACCCCCAACTCGGTCCACCCTCCGCCCGACTCGGAGAACCAGAGCTCTGGGCGGGAACCCCCAACTCGGTCCACCCTCTGCCCGACGCAGAGAACCAGAGCTCTGGGCAGGGACCCCCAACTCGGTCCACCCTCTGCCCGACGCAGAGAACCAGAGCTCTGGGCGGGGACCCCCAACTCGGTCCACCCTCTGCCCGACGCAGAGAACCAGAGCTCTGGGCGGGGACCCCCAACTCGGTCCACCCTCTGCCCGACGCAGAGAACCAGAGCTCTGGGCGGGGACCCCCAACTCGGTCCACCCTCTGCCCGACGCAGAGAACCAGAGCTCCAGCACAGCCCTGGCCCACACCCTCACCCGAGCACCAGCCGAACCCGGGGGTCCCACACTTAAGCCCGGGTACTATTTCCCAGCCAACCCGCGCCTCCAGGGAACCGCGCCACTGGTATACCAGAATCGACTTAGGTTTTGGCCGGGTATTTTTTTTCCATGGTTCTCAATGGCCGAGTTTACCCGGCCTCTGCCCGCCTCAGGGAACCAGGGACCCGGCCGTGGACCCCCACCACGGTCCACCCTCCGCCCGACTCGGAGAACCAGAGCTCCAGCA
>JAROOI010000478.1:0-5000 GCA_030578255.1 Tiaroga cobitis | reverse complement strand
TTCAGACGGGCCTTCTGAGTCTCCCGAGGGGGTCGACGCGGCCTGCTTTCCCCGGAGGGAGGCCGCGTCTAGAGCCGACGCGCAGAGCGGGGAGGAGCAAGCTGCCCAGAGCGGTCTTTCGACCGGGCAGGGGCCGTCCCCAGGCGCGTCCCGACTTCCAATCGACCAGGCGACCCCTAGCAGCGACGGCCCGGAGGAGGGGGTGCTCTCCTCCCGGGCCCAAGGCAACCCGGAGGCGCCTGTTGACCGTCACCTTGTCCGAGAAGAGCAGGAAGGTCTGCAGCTCTTGTTTGCATACATTTATGTATATCTTGGCATTTTCCTCCAGCGTGGCCATTCACCATGAGCACACGCACCCAGGGGCGGTGCACCTCCGCCCGGACGCAAAGCAGTTAGGGGTCCTGGGTGTCCAATCCAGACCCGCGTTTACTGTAAGTCTCGTTGCCCTTTTATCTGGGCTGGGGTCAGGCCGATTCCCCTCCCGGTCTGACCACCACGGGGGCACTCTGATCCTTGTTCTGGTTCTGGTTCTGGTTCGTGTACCTTGTCCCTTGTCCGAGCGAAGCATATGGTTTTTATTTACCCCGGGATCAACCGAGGAGCCCCTGAACGGACGAAACCGCGGCGCGCTGGCTTCCTACACACGGGTCTCGCTCCGCTCGAGCCCCCGGTCGAGGGATGGCTCGAGGACGGCACGGCCGCTCATAGGGCGCGCGAGGATCCATCCGTCTTGGTCGATTTTTTTGGGGCCCGAGTCTAGCCCAAACCGACCGTTCGACAAGCATATGGTTTTTATTTACCCCGGGATCAACCGAGGAGCCCCAGAACGGACGAAACCGCGGCGCGCTGGCTTCCTACACACGGGTCTCGCTCCGCTCGAGCCCCCGGTCGAGGGATGGCTCGAGGACGGCACGGCCGCTCATAGGGCGCGCGAGGATACATCCGTCTGGGGGGGGTTGGAGGGAGGCCTCTGGGTCGAGGCCGTAACCGGGAAGGGTGCTTTCAAAGCGGGGTGAGGCGCAGGGCGAAGTTAGGCTCTGAGACGTGACAGAGGGGCCCCCCTAAATACCTCCTCGACCGTCCGAGCCTCCCGACGCACCCGCCGCCACCGCCGCCTCCGCGGACATCCGTTTCAGACGGGCCTTCTGAGTCTCCCGAGGGTCGACGCGGCCTGCTTTCCCCGGAGGGAGGCCGCGCCTAGAGCCGACGCGCAGAGCGGGGAGGAGCAAGCTGCCCAGAGCGGTCTTTCGACCGGGCAGGGGCCGTCCCCAGGCGCGTCCCGAGTTCCAATCGACCAGGCGACCCCTAGCAGCGACGGCCCGGAGGAGGGGGTGCGCTCCTCCCGGGCCCGAGGCAACCCGGAGGCGCCTGTTGACCGTCACCTTGTCCGAGAAGAGCAGGAAGTTCTGCGAGAGAGCGTGGAGCTCTTGTTTGCATACATTTATGTATATCTTGTCATTTTCCTCCAGCGTGGCCATTCACCATGAGCACACGCACCCAGGGGCGGTGCACCTCCGCCCGGACGCAAAGCAGTTAGGGGTCCTGGGTGTCCAATCCAGACCCTCGTTTACTGTAAGTCTCGTTGCCCTTTTATATCTGGGCTGGGGTCAGGCCGATTCCCCTCCCGGTCTGACCACCACGGGGGCCACTCTGATCCTTGTTCTGGTTCTGGTTCTGGTTCCTGTACCTTGTCCCTTGTCCGAGCGGAGGGTTGTTACTCCCCTCCTCCACAAAGCCCCAAAGGTCCATCTTGGGACCGTCTCAGCTCCAGGCGAGCTCCGGCAGACAAACCGATCCAACTGTGCCCGGGACCGAGGCACTCTCCCCTGGGCTCATCGGGGGAGATATAACAGCATGGAGCTTTGAAGCCATCGCACATTTTTGGACTTGGTCGATTTTAGTTTTTGGGGCCCGAGTCTAGCCCAAACCGACCGTTCGACAAGCATATGGTTTTTATTTACCCCGGGATCAACCGAGGAGCCCCAAGGACAGACGAAACCGCGGCGCGCTGGCTTCCTACACACGGGTCTCGCTCCGCTCGAGCCCCCGGTCGAGGGATGGCTCGAGGACGGCACGGCCGCTCATAGGGCGCGCGAGGATCCATCCGCCTTGGTCGATTTTTTTTTGGGCCCGAGTCTAGCCCAAACCGACCGTTCGACAAGCATATGGTTTTTATTTACCCCGGGATCAACCGTGGAGCCCCAGAACGGACGAAACCGCGGCGCGCTGGCTTCCTACACACGGGTCTCGCTCCGCTCGAGCCCCCGGTCGAGGGATGGCTCGAGGACGGCACGGCCGCTCATAGGGCGCGCGAGGATCCATCCGTCTGGGGGGGGTTGGAGGGAGGCCTCTGGGTCGAGGCCGTAACCGGGAAGGGTGCTTTCAAAGCGGGGTGAGGCGCAGGGCGAAGTTAGGCTCTGAGACGTGACAGAGGGGCCCCCCTAAATACCTCCTCGACCGTCCGAGCCTCCCGACGCACCCGCCGCCACCGCCGCCTCCGCGGACATCCGTTTCAGACGGGCCTTCTGAGTCTCCCGAGGGTCGACGCGGCCTGCTTTCCCCGGAGGGAGGCCGCGCCTAGAGCCGACGCGCAGAGCGGGGAGGAGCAAGCTGCCCAAAGCGGTCTTTCGACCGGGCAGGGGCCATCCCCAGGCGCGTCCCAAGTTCCAATCGACCAGGCACCCCGACGTGACGGCCCGAAGGAGAGGGTGCGCCCCTCCGGGCCCCAGGCAACCCGGAGGCGCCTGTTGAACACCACCTTGTCCGAGAGGAGAGTGACTCTGAGTGGGACTCACGACGGTCTGATGATGTGGTGTGTTGGCCGCCCTGTCCCGACCAACACACTCACCCTCCTCGATAAACCCCCGAAGGTCCGTTTTGGGACCGTCTTCGCTCTGACAGGAGCTCCATGGTGTCGCGGGCAAATCTGAATCTGGCCCAGGACGGGCCACCTTCCCTGGGCTGGACAGGGAGGTCTGAGAGCATGGAGCTTCGAGCCGACAGCTAATTTTTGGACTCTTTCTTTTTCGAAATCTGGGCTTCAGAGTCAAGACCGGGGTCAACTTCAAGACGGGCTTTGGGCATTATTCGTGCCCAGGACAGCCGCAACCTGCCTGGGCAACGCGCTTTTCAGAAAAGTCATACCGTCTGTTCCATGGAGGTTTCGTACTTCCAGAGCTACGCCATCGCGCGGCGTAATCTGGATTTCACACACCCACCCGAGTGGGACTCACGACGGTCTGATGATGCGGTGTGTTGGCCGCCCTGTCCCGACCAACACACTTACCCTCCTCCATAAACCCCCGAAGGTCCGTTTTAGGACCGTCTTCGCTCTGACAGGAGCTCCATGTGCGGCGGGCAAATCTGAATAATGCCCAGGACGGGCCACCTTCCCTGGGCTGGACAGGGAGGTCTGAGAGCATGGAGCTTCGAGCCGACAGCAAATTTTTGGACTCTTTCTTTTTCGAAATCTGGGCTTCAGAGTCAAGACCGGGGTCAACTTCAAGACGGGCTTTGGGCATTATTCGTGCCCAGGACAGCCGCAACCTGCCTGGGCAACGCGCTTTTCAGAAAAGTCATACCGTCTGTTCCATGGAGGTTTCGTACTTCCAGAGCTACGCCATCGCGCGGCGTAATCTGGATTTCACACACCCACCCGAGTGGGACTCACGACGGTCTGATGATGCGGTGTGTTGGCCGCCCTGTCCCGACCAACACACTTACCCTCCTCCATAAACCCCCGAAGGTCCGTTTTAGGACCGTCTTCGCTCTGACAGGAGCTCCATGTGCGGCGGGCAAATCTGAATCTGGCCCAGGACGGGCCACCTTCCCTGGGCTGGACAGGGAGGTCTGAGAGCATGGAGCTTTGAGTCCCGGGAGATTTTTGGACTCTGTCTTTTTTCGAAGTCTGGGCTTCAGAGTCAAGACCGGGGTCAACTTCAAGACGGGCTTTGGGCATTATTCGTGCCCAGGACAGCCGCAACCTGCCTGGGCAACGCGCTTTTCAGAAAAGTCATACCGTCTGTTCCATGGAGGTTTCGTACTTCCAGAGCTACGCCATCGCGCGGCGTAATCTGGATTTCACACACCCACCCGAGTGGGACTCACGACGGTCTGATGATGCGGTGTGTTGGCCGCCCTGTCCCGACCAACACACTTACCCTCCTCCATAAACCCCCGAAGGTCCGTTTTAGGACCGTCTTCGCTCTGACAGGAGCACCATGGTGTCGCGGGCAAATCTGAATCTGGCCCAGGACGGGCCACCTTCCCTGGGCTGGACAGGGAGGTCTGAGAGCATGGAGCTTCGAGCCGACAGCAAATTTTTGGACTCTTTCTTTTTCGAAATCTGGGCTTCAGAGTCAAGACCGGGGTCAACTTCAAGACGGGCTTTGGGCATTATTCGTGCCCAGGACAGCCGCAACCTGCCTGGGCAACGCGCTTTTCAGAAAAGTCATACCGTCTGTTCCATGGAGGTTTCGTACTTCCAGAGCTACGCCATCGCGCGGCGTAATCTGGATTTCACACACCCACCCGAGTGGGACTCACGACGGTCTGATGATGCGGTGTGTTGGCCGCCCTGTCCCGACCAACACACTTACCCTCCTCCATAAACCCCCGAAGGTCCGTTTTAGGACCGTCTTCGCTCTGACAGGAGCTCCATGTGCGGCGGGCAAATCTGAATAATGCCCAGGACGGGCCACCTTCCCTGGGCCGGACAGGGAGGTCTGAGAGCATGGAGCTTCGAGCCGACAGCAAATTTTTGGACTCTTTCTTTTTCGAAATCTGGGCTTCAGAGTCAAGACCGGGGTCAACTTCAAGACGGGCTTTGGGCATTGTTCGTGCCCAGGACAGCTGCAACCTGCCTGGGCAACGCGCTTTTCAGAAAAGTCATACCGTCTGTTCCATGGAGGTTTCGTACTTCCAGAGCTACGCCATCGCGCGGCGTAATCTGGATTTCACACACCCACCCGAGTGGGACTCACGACGGTCTGATGATGCGG